>JBAGKK010028656.1:0-11078 GCA_037177015.1 Euceroptres primus
GTTGTGTGTGAGGGATCATAAAAAGGGGGGGTGGGTACACACACACACACACACACACACACACACACACACACATATATATATATATATATATATATTCACACACACGCGGAGATTTTTTAGAAACCTCAATTTCGGACTCTTGAGGTCCAATTATGTCAAATACGGGAAAAACTCAAGTTCGAAAATTTTCATCGCTACACAGCTTCCTCTTTGAGGAAGCAATATATCGGGGTTGATTTTGGAAAATTATTTTTCATGGCTTTGCAGAGTTTTAAATGAGCCCATAATTATGGTATGGTTCGTTTTTCGACATTTGCATAATTTTAATTAAGGGTAGTTTTTCAGTGATAGGTGTTGATTTTGGAAAATTAGTTTTCGCGGTTTTCCAGAGCCCTAAATGAGTCCTTAATTATGGTTCAAAAAGAAATTTGATAAAGTTAATACTTGTCGTGTTTTCACATGTGGCACTGCTAGCTTGAAGTCAACTTGGCAGTGCTAGTCATTTTTCGAAAAAATTGCAGAGCCCTAAATTTGGCGTTTGGGCATTAAATTAGCCCAAAAAGAGTCCTTAATTATAGCATAAAAAATATTCCGACCTGACGTGGTGGCACTGTCAGGTTGACCTACCTTCATTTGATTTTAATTTATTACTTTTTCGTTGCAGAGTGTCGCAACCGTCGCTTATGTTCTCGTACAAAGCGCAGGTGGATGATGCGATGGAGGAAGACACAGTGTCGCTGCCACATCAGCAAAGTTTTTCGTCGTTGAAGACCGACAGCGACTACATCTATCAGGTCCATGTTCCATCTTTTCACATGCCCTTTCACGAGTCCCAAATTGCTAGAGCCTCCTCGACTGTCATGCAGACAAGCTCCCTATATTCACTAACTTCCAGGAGAGATCCAAAGTCCGCTAATACCAGTCGCTATAGTTCTCAAGTAAGACTTTATGGAACTTCGCCAGGTGCTAAAAGTTCCAGTAAACATCTCACCGCGCGACAAAGTACCCCAGATCTCGGAAAATACACCCTCACGAGCTCAGGAATCTTAGGAGGTCCACAAAAAACCGTCTCGCCTTTAGAAGGTCCGAGTTGGAAAACTCGTTCAGTTTCCTTGATTAGGCAAGGCGACGGCGGTCTCTCGACGATTCTATCACCCGGTGCTCATAGTCATTTTACTTATAGACCAAGACCAGCTGAAAGCGCGACACATTTTTTATCAGAATCAAGTAAAAGTAGTCTCGAGTCTGAGCCTTCAACGGCAAAGCCCAGAAGTTCGAAGTCAATTCCGGAAGATAGAGATGAAGCTGCATCTTCTGCCAGAAAGACTTCTGCAAAATCTTCGCCACTCGAAAGCAGTCTTCAAAGCCTTCTGAGTGGCGAATCTCACGAGATGAAAAAGCAAACTGATCCGGGAATCAAAGATGTTAAAAGCATCCGTCTTTTAGGAGACACAAATTCTGATATAGAAAACTGAACGCGGTTTTTTGAAATTTTAATATGGTTTTTACAACCAGAGATATTTTAAGATCATAATGAAAGTCGACTATTATTTATAAAATACAGTAACTTTTTAAGTTTTGTCAAAGGCAGCGGTTTGTTTCTATCCGAAAGTTTTTTTGAGCACGATAAAAAGACTTAGAAAATGGGAATATTTTTATGGGTGTACTATTTGAAAAATTATTATTTTTTTTTTTGCGACGTAGATATGAAGAATTTCAACGAAATTTGTGATTCACAAGACAGTTTAACGTACTTTTGATATGAATCCTTTTATCAAGAGTTCCTAATATTTTGAATCCTTTAACTTCAATTCCTTTATAAAAGAGTGACCAAATGATTTTTATGTAACTTTACTGGTCTCTGTTCGTTTCATATTTGTACATATGATTTTTAGTTTTTTTTTTCGATTTACTTCCTAAGCCTTAAAGAACCTAGATTATCTTGTTTTTAATAGCATTTCCAGAATTGAGCTGAGGGTTCATCTGGCCGTGTACTGAGATTTATTTATATAATTCGTAGAAAATCACGCTCACATGCTTCTTTTTCTTTTACCAGTGTATATATAAGCACGCCTAGCAGCTCTTTTTAATTATTAAACGTACTGATACTGCAAAAGCACTTTGTTTCATTTATTGCACATTCACTTAAACAAGACCAATTTTTAATCCGAGCGCGTGACTAACTTTGTTTTCGCTTGGTTAAAAATTAAAAACGAAACGATTATGCGTGTTGTGCATTTTTTTACATTTTCCTTAAACTTTTTTAATTGCATGCTAAAGGACTCCGAACCAAATGTACAGGAATTGGGTTTCGGCGAAATTGGCTTGGATTATAATATTTTTTAGTTCCAGTGATGCTGATCAAAAAATTCTGATACCAAAATTCGATTCTATGGACAGTTTTTTGTCTGTCACAGCTTGAAAATCACGTTTTTACATAGAAAAGCGCTTAAAAAGTGATCTTAAATCTCTGCTAGACAAAAAACTGTCCACAAGATGGGCTTTTGATATTAGAAATTTTTTATCAGCATAACTTGAACTAAAAAAAACCAGCCAATTTGACCAAAACTCATTTCCTGAACGATTTCATTTCATTTTATAGCGTTTTTCTACGTAAAAAGTGATTTTTAAGCTTAGATAGACAAAAAATTGTCCATAGAATCGACTTTTAGTATTAGAATTTTTTGATCAGCATCACTTTAACTAAAAAATATAATAGGCCCAGCCAATTTCACCGAAACCCAATTCCTGTACATTTGGTGCGGGATACTTTATAGCCTGATTGTAAAAATTTTTTTGTCGGTGTTAAGTGTATGGAATGAAATATTTAAAATTTAAATAATATGACATTTTGAGACTAGCGAAATTATCTGAAGGCTGAGTGTTTTTTGAAAATCGTGAAAATCTATAAGATTTTTTAAAATACCCTACAGTTCTTGAAATTATTTTCTTGGCATGAAGTAATTTATAAAATTACATAAAACCTTTTTTTAAAAAACTAACAAACCCCGAGAAATAATACAAAAAGGGTGATTTAACAATTTAACTTTTTAAAAGGCTTTAAATTTATAGTCGATACAGTTTAAAATGATGACTTTAAAATTCTACGACTTTGGGGCTGAAAATTACTTTTTAAAAAAAATTTTAAAATTACTTTTTTTAAATTTACAATTGAAAAGAGAAAAATTTTTAAATTAAAATACTAGAAACTTCCATCATTCTGACTTCAAAATTTGATAGCTTTTACAAATTAAAGTTTGATAGCTGATTTGTAAAAAGGCTCTTAAAATTATAGAAACCATTTATAATTGTTTTTATTCTAAAAAAAACAAATAAAATAAAATAATCCTTAGAGGAAAAACTGTGATATTAAGGAAGAAATATTATCAACGAATAAGTTTAAGCTTTGAATACTCAAGAAACTAAGATCGTCCTTATTCTATTTTTTTTACTTATAAACAAGATCAATTTTCAATCCGAGCGCATGATTAACTTTGTTTTCGCTTAGTTAAAAATTAAGAAAGAAACGATTATGCGTGTTGTGCATTTTTTACATTTTCCTTAAACTTTTTTAATTGCATGCCCAAATAGTCTGATTGTAAAAAAATTTTAATCGGCGTTAAATTTTGTGTATGGAATGAAATATTTAAAATTTAAATAATATGGCATTTTGAAACTAGCGAAATTATTTGAAGGCTGAGTGGTTTTTGAAAATCGTGAAATCTATAAAATTTTTTAAAATACCCTACAATTTTTGAAATTATTTTCCTGGCATGAAGTAATTTATAAAATTACATAAAACCTTTTTTTTAAATTAACAAACCCCGAAAAATAATACAAAAAGGGCGATTTAACCAAGAAGGCTTTTGTTGCAAACTATTTAAGAGGCTTTAAATTTTGTAGTCGATACAGTTTAAAATGATGACTTTAAAATTCTACGACTTAGGGCCTGAAAATTACTTTTTTTAAATACTAAGAATTTACAATTGAAAAGTGAAAAATTTTTAAATTAAAAGACTTGAAACTACCATCACTCTGACTTCAAAATTTGATAACGTTTACAAATTAAAGTTTGAAAGCTGATTTGTTAAAAGGCTTTTAAAATTATTGAAACCATTTACAATTTTTTTTTATCCAAAAAAAAAATAATCCTTTGAGGAAAAACCGTGACATATTGATAATAAGGAAGAAGTTTAAGCTTTGAAATACTCAAGAAACTAAGATCGCCCTTATTCTATTTTTTTACAATCACTCAAAAAGTGATCGAGAATCCTCATTGGAAAATCCAAAGTGGAACTTCTTCTGTTCGCAGAACAATAGTGTTTATGACTCGACCCAGTTCGACACAAGTGCAACGCCAGTCAACCCGCTTTATGCAGCATCCCTACAAAGTCCAGATAGCATCGCTGGGTACAGTATAGATAGTCAAGAGACACACACTCACACAAATGGATATCAACAATGAACATGGCTTTCATTTTTAAGGAACTAAGTTCTACAAGAGCTAAACAAGTTCTGAGAACATTTTTGTATCCCTTGGAATGAATAATTTTAACTCACAAAGACCTTTACAAATTTTTTTGTAAACGAAAGCAAGTATTTCAGCTACATGAATTCTTCTATACGTGTTAAATACCAATTCTTCGACTATCTGTGGGAACGAACTGGTTTCTTGTAAAAAAAAAATATAATATTAATTCTAACGTTTTATGCAGATTTGCAATTCTCCAGAAAAATTAATAATTGTAAGCTTAAAATTAAATTAAGTTTTAAATTTGAGAAAAAGGACAAGTGATATTCAATTGAGAAATTTCTTTCGAGAGTATCACGACTTTAATGGGAAGTCTAATATAAAATATTCTTCAAGATTAAAGTACGTGTAAGTTGCAATTTTGTATATTTAATTTTCTACACAATAATAGTTTTGCTTTTTTGTATGATTTGAAATTTTAAAAAGTATGCAATGATTTTTTAGAGACAAATCTAATTCGTTCCCCTGATTTTATTACATATTTTTGTACTCTTTCTTATAATTTATGTTGGAAGGCAGTGTGTTCCCAACGAACCCTTCTAGTCCTCATCGTAGCTGGAAAATCGTGGGGCGGTATTTCTAGATATAACGAATGAACAGCGGAGTACTTTATAATAAGCGGTGAAAAGTATTTGTCTCAAAATTAGTTTATCCAAAATCTGAAATATTTTAGTTTAATTTAAAAGTATCAATTTTTAAATTAAACTAAAATATTACAGATTTAAAAATATTAATTCTTAAATTAATTGTGATTCAGTTCCATCGACTCTGATAAAGGAAATAAAATTGTAATTTGGTAAAAATTTTTGGTAAAATAAAATTTTACCAAAAAAAAAAATTACTTTTCTCCGCAGAGATATTTCGTACGGGTTGTGACTGATGAAAACAACGATTGTGAATCTGGGATTATTATTAGTATTTATTTCTAATATGTTAGGTTAACAACTAGAATCTAGAAAATTAATATATTATGTATATTTGATTTGCGAGGTAGGAGTTAAGAAAAACGAAGTTGAAGCTCATCGTTGACTTGTTCTGTGAATACGTCGTTTTATTTTGTCTTTTTGGATTTTACGCAACGGGAGAATGCGGTTTCCAAGCGACAGTATTCTGCCTATAGCAAAAGGAGAAAGTGCACGGAAAAACTTGTTACAGATACGCGAACGTATCCTAAAGATTATTCTCGTAAATCAAGATTTGCTAAAATTTTTGTTTTTTCATCAAAAATTAATTTATTTACCTAACTTAAATTCCATTCAGAAAATCAATTTTTTACACTTATCATGTCTACAAAATTTGTACATAAAGTCATAAAGAATTTAATATTAAATAAAAAAAATAGTCGCTGGCTGTAATGTTATTTTGCTTTGAATGTGTTCCAATTTAGGAAAATCAATTTCCGGAAAAAAGCATAATTTCAATATACACCACTGGAAGCTTTTAAAAGTTTTTTCTTTTTTGAACTATCCACATTGATGAATTGTTATTCTATTTTTTTACAGTCACAAGTGTGCCAAAAACAAGCATATTATTTATTTTGAAACCATCGCATTGGATAAGTACCTCAGTGATAATATAAATTCGATTACGAATTAGGAGGAAATTATTAATGGCATGGGATTAATTAAATATTACTGATGTAATTCAGAACTCCATGAATTGTTTTTGTCCATTCAAGTTAATGAAGGAAAAGCTGCTCACGGGTTTTTGAAAGTGAAGAACAATTTTGAGAGTTGTTGAAGAAGCCTTTAAAGATGTTGTCAAATAGAAGAAATTTAAAGGGTTGATTGTAATTTTCGAGTAGTTGTTTTGGGAAAAATAATGAATCTGTGCTTATTCCACCGATAATCCGTCCTGATAATACTACCTTGTCATAAATAAAAGTGATAAGAAAAACTTGAAACGAAACTAAATTCGTTTCGAAAGTTTAGAACACAATCTCATCGGAAAAGCTCATTTGTAACTATGTGATTTGGATATTTTTGGGAAGAAAAGTCAATGTACTTTAGAAAAATTCAGCAGACGTGATAATGATAATCCCCCAATTTTTTATTTGAATGACGATAATTTATTTTTTTACAGTTATTAAATTTGTTAAATACTTCTAAACGAAGCTTTCTTTTAGAAGCTTTCTTCTTACTTTTACATAATCCTGTAAATAATTAACTCTGTAAATAATTGTTTTCTTTACTTTTTAATGCTTGATTGAAAGGTTCTCAATCACTCTTTTAAAAATAACTTTTAAAAAATCTCTGTTTCTTTCATTACAAGAATCGTCATTAAATTTTAACATTCATATCATCATATTTTTACATTCTCATCAGAGAAGGTATTATTTATTATAAAAAACTCATCGACTTGCTCTGAATTTTCTAAAAACGAAATTATGTCATAATTACGTCAAGAATAGATTCCTAAGTCTTATAATTGCACTTCTCAGTCAGAGAATCTTCTACCAATCACTCAAATTTATTTCATTCCATATTTTATCTAAAACCTCATGTATTTAAATCAATTTTCCAACAAAAAATTTGGTTTTGGAGCAGACGAAAATGTGAGTGATTGCAAGGGGCAGACAACTGATAATATTTTCCTATTCTTTCGTAATCAGTCTAGGGGTAATAAAAGAGGCTAAAACAAATCGAAGATCAGGAATGAACATAATTAGGTTTAAGGTTTTCAATGCGATGAAACTAATGATACGGACTCCATCCATGGTGTATATAAGCATAAAAAATAATACTTCATGTAAAGTTACTTGTTATTTGTACGTGTAAATTGTATTGATACTCCTCTCATATGAGCGTACTCATGTAATTCGTAAGTACACACATTCCATCGGCTTTGTCGAAACTTTGTAAGAAAAGTAGCCGATAGTCTAAGGCGTCTTTTAGCGTCCGTCAATTTGATACTTGAAAAAAAATCGTGGAACTTTGTCTCTAGTAAAAGACTTCGTATCCAAATCTAATAAGAATTGATTTTGAACAAAACCAGAGTTGGGTAAAATAATGTCCAGATTCTGTTAAAAAATATTTGATTAAGCAGCTAAATGCTTTGTTTATTTTATTAAAATTATCTTTCTTAGTTATTTACTTACTTTGCATTCTAAAATGAAACATGTGTTGCGACAAATATTTAAAAGTCAGATGTTAAATATTTTATTTTATTTTAAAGATATACAGAGAACAAATACTGTCTAAAATTATTTCCCAACTCTGGAACCAACTTTATGTCCACACCAAATAAACACATTAGAAGTTCTATACATCCGTTTTTTAAAACTTAAGCATTGTGATTAAGAATATATTCTCTGATCGATTTCAAAGGATACATTCCAGTAATGATTTGGAAATGACGTTTTGAATATTCTGTCAAGGGCTAATCATAATTAAGATATAAATAAAACTTATCAGAAAACAGGATGTAAAATTACAAGGAAAAAAGAGCATGTAAAATGGAAAATTGGATAATTTGTATTTGGAAAATTAAATAATCAAGAAAGCTTTTGTATCAGTTAATTTGCATACAAATAACTTCATTCTTCATTGTGTTTTTTTAAATTCAACTTCAGTCATGTGCTAACTTCGATTATGGTGAAAAAAATATTTTAGTAAACGATGCTTGATATGCATTAGAGCGTAAAACTATGTGCAAGCAAGTTGAAAAATTCACTGATTAAATTTTAGGAATTTAAGGTTTCTTTTTATTTCCTGTTGATTATGTGAATACCATTTTTCTCAGTGCAATTTTAATGTTTACAGACTTTATTTATTTATTGTTAAGCAAAATTATTTATGATAGGTTTTGGAAATAATAATAAAAATCTACAGAATCAGAAGAATCATAACTCTTTTTCTCAATTAGAATTTCATCTAAGAATTTTTCAATTTTCTGTCCATCAAATCCATTATGTTTCCAATTGTCTTGCGATTTTCATGCAAGAATTGTGCTAATGATATATTTAAATATTTTACAGTACCTTTCCAATAAGAACCGTGTATACAAGTTTGCGTAAAGAAAATAATAAGCAATAAGTCAAATATGTGTTGCATTTTATAAACCCAAATTAATCCTTTTTAAAAAATATCGTGAGCTTTTTATTTTCAGTCATTTAAATTTGTAAATTTCAAAAAGAATTTCAAACTATAGAATTTAGTTTAAACGATACTTAGTAAATAATATTTTTACAAAATTTAATGATAATTATTTAACTAATATCTCTTATTATTTCCTAACTATTATTAATAACTCTTATTATTTCCTAACCGGTTCTCCAAATATTATGTTTTCCAATTTGTCGAATAATCTAAAGATTATAAATTCTTAGTTTTTTATTTCAATACAGAATCTAGAAGCTAATTGCACTTTTTTCAGCGAAGTCAATAAATTGTCTGTAACTTTAATAATTTATGTCCTGATCTAATCATAATTGCAAATGAAATAATATAAATTTAGATGAAATAATAAAGTTGCAATAAAAATTGAACGTATTAAAGACATTAGAAAATCTAAAAGACAATATTCAGGCATTGGCTTGACTTTTAGTAAAAGTACATATTTTTAAACAATTCAGCCACGTGGTGGTGTTTCCTGATTCTGTTATCTTAACAGTATCATGCATCGGTCGTACTCATAAAGAATGTGAAATCGATTTAATTGACGTTACGATTTAGACACGAGTACTTATCTATAGAATCTACCTTTCTCCTTATATTTACGGCCTATTTTACTTTGCGAATGCTTCCAGTGAATTCAAAGGAATTCGCATAACAAATCAAGTCAATTATGCACAACTGGAAGTCGTGCTACCAAGTAAATTAGAATTCCAATTTATCTGCGCTAATCTAATTTCATCCACGATCTTTGTTATATTTATCGGAAATGTTGATTACAGGTCTACAAGATTATAATGGTTAGACGAAAGAGATTCCCACTAAACGTCTAAATACATTATTGGACATGAAAACAACTTTCAACAAAACACTATGCTATTGACACACACTATTAATAGAAGCAATAATAATGATTTAAAGCAGTAATAGTGCCATAATCACTGGTCGTTTACCGACATTAAACTTTAGTATGTATTGCAATAAATACAGTAGGGCAAAAAAGCGTTTGCGGACAAATCAATTTTGAGACCAAGCTTCTCATCCGATTTGGACGTTTTTAAAAAAATTAAAGTGTATTAAATTTCGCATCGTTACAACGGAGGACATTTTTAAAAAAAATTTTCAAACATTTTTTATTTAATAAACAAAATGCAAAAAAATGTTTATTTTTCAAGACTGTTATTTAGTCAGAAAATTTTTTATTTTATTGAAAATGGTCCATGTCGAGGCAAAAACTCATTAAAAATGATGTCCAGCAGGATTAATTTAATAAAACAAAAATTAAAATTGTTATAAACAAATTAGTGAACAAAAGTTATACCTTCTTTATTTGCCACATTTATTCTCTGAAAATACACATATTGAATGCAGTTTCGGCCTAAAAATCTTGACTGTAAATGCACTGAACCAATATTTTTAGGAGAAAATGGAAATAAAATAATGTTAACTTAAAATTAGAAGACGTTAAACATTAATTCCTAATTTTTTATAACAATTTAATAAACAAATACGATATTCAGGCATTTTTAATTAGATAGATTTAGCTTTTTCAGCAGAATTAGCTATAAATATTTTACCAAAGACATTCTGCTGTGATAGTTGGCACTACAACAATCGTGTATTATTTAAACAAATTTAATAAACAAATGCATTATTTGGCCATTTTTGAGTAGAGAAGCTTCGTTTTTTCAGCAGAATTAATAACTAGTATGTTGCCAATGTGTCTTGCTGTTTTCCTTTACACTTAGGCATCAATTATTTACTGTTTTAAATAAATTTAGTTAACAAATTAATTATTTGAGTTAACAAATTAATCTATTTCTATCAATATAGAAATTTTGTTTTCTCAGCAGAATCAACTACAAGCATGTATTACTATGATGATTTGCAGTTAAACAATAATTGTACATTATTGTACAAATTAATTATTTGAGTATTTTTCAATATAGAAATTTTATTTTCTTAGCAGAATGAACTACAATATCTATTGCTACAATAATTCGCAGTTAAACAATAATTGTACATTATTTAAACAAATTAAAAAAACAAATGCATTGCGTGGGTGATTTTTAATAAATAAGCTTCGTTTTTTAGCAGAGTTTACTATAAATAATTCACCAATGGCCTTTTGCTATGATAATTTGAAGTTGGACAATATTGTATATTGTTTAAACAAATTTAGTGCACAGGTTTGTTTGGCAATTTTTAAATAGATAAACTTCGTTTTTTTCAGCAGAGCCTTCTACTAGAATGTTGACAATGTGCTTTGCAGTTATATTGTACTTTGCATTTTGAGTATATCTGTGTATTACATTCTTATCATATGAGAAGGTATTAGATTTGTGTAAAATTTGAACCCCCCCGTTTTTGTCAAATGTCGACGTTTTGAGACCCCCTGAACCCAAAAAAGTGGTTTTTGTGAATGTGTCTGT
>JBAGKK010028667.1:0-11078 GCA_037177015.1 Euceroptres primus
AAATCTTAAACTGCGATTCTGAGTGTTCTGAATTTATAGTCGATCAAGTATTAAAAGATTTTCTTTTTTAAATTATACAATTTTGAATTATTTAAATTAGAATCATATAATTTAGAATTTTGTTAACATGACATTATTCTAATTTTAATCTTTTCTATTTTATAATTATTTAACTACAAAGAATTTAAATTGAAAATTGTTCAATTTTGAACATTTTAAATTTGAAACTTCGGGTAGATTTAGTTTTGGGAGATCAGCTCACGTTAGCGTAGTTATAGCACCAGCCAACTAAATATGGGCAATTGTCCAACAGAACCTTAAGATTTCAATATAAGAAATTTTAAAGAATAAGCGGTTCTGTATCTCATAGCTTATTATTCCTAATCTTATCCTCCGACATAAACATTAAATCTAAAGGTTGCAGGCAATTGCCCATATACAAAAATTAAAATTTTTTAAAAATAAGGAGGTTAAAATCTTGATGAAAAGGATTGGAAACTTCTTTATTTATTAAAGATTAAAAAAGTTTTTATACATATAAATAAAATAGCAATTTTCCTGCAAAGTTTCATTCAATAAATGAATTGAATGATCGGTTTTACAATTATTTTTGCGTTTATCAGGTTCAAAGAAGTTGGTGAAGTTAAGTATAGGAAACCGGCGGAGGAATTAGTGAGTCCAGAAAGAAGTACTTTGGAAGTTTCCTTCGACGATATAGAAAGTTATAATCAAAGCCTTTCTTCGACTATAATCGAAGAGTATTACAGGTTTGTAAAAAAATTTTGGCATTGAAATATATTTAGATTTACACTATAAAAATACTATGCAATTTTACATGATAAAAATACAATATAAATTTTATATTCTACTTTCATTCGAACAACACGAAATAGTTTCATCTTTAAAATTTTACATTATATTACAAGTGCAGTATTTTCCAGTATATTAAATTACAAAATATTTTGCAGAGTGTATCCTTATTTGTGCAAAGCTGTTGAAAATTATCTTAAAGACTTAGTGAAGTTAAAAAAGGATAAAGAATGTTACGTGAGTCTCGTTGATGTACCAACTCGACACAAACTGAGGGAACTTACCACAACGAAAATCGGCACCTTAATTCGTATATCGGGTCAGGTTGTACGAACCCATCCAGTTCATCCTGAATTAATCAGCGGCACTTTCGTCTGCTCCGATTGTAATGCAATTATTAAAAATGTCGAGCAGCAATTTAAAGTAAGTGAGAGAAACGCCTGAGAGAAATCGCTTCAATAATTATTTTTTAAATTTAATTATAAAGTTGAAATACAGAATAAAATTTCTTTTAATTTTAATAACACAAGGTTTCTCTTTTACAAATCAGTATTTATTTTACAGTTTACAAATCCGACGATTTGCCAAAATCCAGTCTGCAACAATCGACGTCGTTTCATGCTTGATACGGACGCTTCCATCTTTGTCGACTTTCAAAAAGTTCGTATCCAAGAAACTCAGGCTGAACTTCCCAGAGGATGCATTCCTCGTTCTATGGACATCATTCTCAGAGCGGAAGCTGTTGAAACCATTCAAGCTGGTGATAGGTAACTAATTAAACAACGTTTTATTTTTATTAAATGATATCTTTTTTTATTTTTCAATGAATTGCATAATTTTTTATCATTTCAGGTATGATTTCACCGGAACACTGATTGTCGTACCAGATGTTAGTGCACTCTCATTTCCAGGAGCCAAAGCCGAATTTACAAGGAGCAACAAAACTTTCGATGAAGGCGAAGGTGTTAGAGGACTTAAAGCTCTCGGCGTCAGGGATTTAAATTACAGAATGGCCTTCCTTGCTTCCAGTATCACTGCCACTAGTCTCAGGGTAAGGAAAATTTTATTTATAATTTAAATTAAATACCTCTACTGTCATTCGCTTTATTCTAAAAGAAATCTATACAACTAATTTTGCTTTCAGTTTGGCGGGACAGAAATGGCGATGGAAGATATTTCTCAGGAAAATATCAAGAAGCAAATGACAGAATCGGAATGGAACAGAGTTTACGAAATGAGTCACGATAGAAACCTCTATCAGAACTTGGTTTCTAGCTTGTTTCCTGCCATTCACGGCAATGATGAAGTGAAGAAAGGCGTCACTCTGATGTTGTTCGGTGGCGTTCCTAAAACTACGATTGAGGGCACAACTCTGAGAGGTGATATCAATTGTTGCATTGTCGGCGATCCCAGTACTGCAAAGTCACAACTTTTGAAACAAGTGGCTGACATTTCACCGAGAGCGATTTACACTTCTGGCAAAGCGTCAACAGCAGCGGGTTTGACTGCAGCTGTGGTTAGGGACGAGGAATCTTTCGATTTTGTGATCGAAGCTGGTGCCTTGATGCTGGCTGACAATGGAATTTGCTGCATCGACGAGTTCGATAAAATGGATCCAAAAGATCAGGTCGCTATTCATGAAGCCATGGAACAACAGACTATTTCCCTCGCTAAGGTAACTTTTAATTCAAAATCTTTCCTAACATTTATGGAACCCTAAGAATATCGCGGGGCTTCGTTAATATTTATTTTTAATTCAAGGCTGGAGTGAGAGCAACATTAAACGCTCGAACATCGATTCTCGCTGCTGCCAATCCAATCGGAGGTCGCTACGATAGACAAAAATCTCTACAGCAAAATGTCCTTCTGACTGCGCCTATTATGTCCCGATTTGACCTTTTTTTCATTCTCGTTGATGAATGTAACGAGTTGGTTGATAACGCCATTGCCAAGAAAATCGTTGACCTTCACAGCAATACTATTGTCAATATCGACACGCCTTACACTCTGGAGGAAATTCTTCGGTACATTAATTTCGCGAAGCATTTTAAGCCAATCATTAATAAGGCAAGTGCTCATTTTACAATTTACTATTTATTATTATTTACTTAATACTTTAGACATTTTCAGGGATCACAGTCAGTCCCCTATTCCCCTTTTTCCCTATTTTCCCCCTACTTTTTTTAAGATCCCCTAAAATCCCTACTTTTGAGAATTTTCATCCCCTTTCCCCTTTTTTTATTCAAAGTTCCGATTAATTTTCCAAAAATTATGATAAATAGAAACTTATGCCATTCAAAAACGTGTGCTGCAATATTGAAACCTTAGAGCTTAGAGATTCAGTCTTCTAGAATCTTCTAGATATTTCAAAACTTTTCCAAAATTTTCTCGACTGTTTCGAAATGTTCCGGACTCTTTCACTGTCTTCTAAATTTTTCCATAATCTAATCTTCTAAACTATTCCACAACCGTTTAGTATCTTCTGGGTTTTCTAGAATATTTTCTAGAATCTTTTTTTCTGGGTTCTATAATTTTATAAAATCCCAGGTGGGAAATTCTGTAGAATTTATGTAGAATAGATTCTATAGAATCCTCACAAAAAATCTACTTAAATTTCTGAAGAGACTTCATAAGAATTCTGCAAGGATTCTAGTACAATTTCTATAGAATTTCCGTAATGTCGAATTCTGTTGAGGATTCTATTCTCAAAATTCTATCCCAGTCAGTCTCCTATTCTCCCTATTTCCCCCTTTCCCCCCTTTTTCCTCGTATTTTTCTCAAAATCCCCTGAAATCACTTAAATTGGAATATTTCCCCCTTTTTCCCATTTTTTTTCGAAGTTTTTCAACTTTTTTTCTTCAAAAATTATCATAAATAGAAAATTACATTAAAAAACAGCGATTGCTGTCAATTATCATTAATTTATTTTATAATCATTTAAAAATAAAGTTTTGTATATGGTTTAAAAATTTGTTATCACTATTTTAAAAATTTTTAGTTTACTTTATTTGCAATGTTCTATTCACTCATTATTTCATCAAAATTTAGATTTATAATATGTTTCAACTGCTTTTTTGAAGTTAAAAAATCTCCTCTTTTTTCGAAAAAGAATTCCCCTATTTTCCCTAAAATTGAATTTCTGAGCCGCTAAGAACCCTGCATTTTTATTATTTAATTTATATTAATTTACAGGAGGCCGCGGAGCTTTTGGTAAAGTGCTACACAGTTCTGCGACAAAGGGAAGGACTCGGTTCGGGAAAATCAACCTGGAGAGTTACTGTACGTCAATTGGAGAGTTTAATTCGTCTGTCAGAGGCTTTTGCCAAACTGGAATGCCTAGATGATGTTACCGTGAGACACGTTGAGGAGGCTCGTCGACTTCTGAGCAAGAGTATCGTAAGAGTGGAACAACCTGACATAGATCTAGAAGACGAACCACAAGAAAATATGCAGATGGATGTCGATGCAATTCCAGAGAGGGAGAATGATATCAATGGCTTGAGAAACGGCGATGAAGATCATCGCGAACATCATCATCCTCCAGGTATATCAGGCTTCAAAATTGTATCAGTTAATTATTCTAAAAATTATTTAATACTCGCAATTTTATACGCGCGCTGAAGCGTGCGTGAAACATTGCATTAGCCACTGGTAAATGATAGTAAAAAAAAAACCAAAATATATTTTAAGTGAATACGGATAGATACTCAAGTATGTTTATGTATATAGAATTTTTAATACACCTCATTATACAGTTTTCAATTCAGAGGAAACGTATTTAAATATTATTTAAAAATCATTTTCGTCAAATTTTGAGCATTCAATTTCAGTATGAAATATATGTAAATTTTTATGTCTATAATTCAATGTAAGGACATTAAAAACAATCAAGATTTTAATATTGTTTTCTTTTTTAAACAGCATCTTCAAATTTCTTCAATTTACATTGCCTATTATTTTATGAAAACGATAATACTTATAGTCAACTTGATATTTAATTCCTGTAAATATAAAATAAGTGAATGACAATTATTGTTGAATAGTTATATCGAAAAATTACTAATGAGTAAATAAATAATACAAATTCATGGTTGCTTTTTGAAATGATTAACCATGTAGCTTTAGAAGGGCGTAATTTAGAGATCTAATAATAATGAAATGCATACATTTGTGATAATAATATGTATTCATGCATTCACTCTAAATTTGTAATATCCACTTTTGACTAATGAAACTGTCGATTTATTCACCAAACGATTTAATAACTATTTTTACTAATTTTCAGTCCGTCTAACAGTAAAATACTGCTAATTCACTTCAGTCCCAGTACTGAATTTGACTTGTCATAAATATGTCTACTAAATTAATTGGTAGTGTGAATTAATCATTACTGTATAAAAGTCAAATGGTTAATGAATCATGTGGTGAACGAATCGGCAGTATTCACATTTCATTATTACTAGATCTCTAAATTACGCCCTTCTAAAGCGAAATGAATAATTATTTTAAAAAGGAACCATGAATTTTTATTATTTATTTACTCATTAGTAATTTTTCGTTATAACCATTCAACAATAATTGCCACCCACTTATTTTATATTTGCAGGAAGTAAACATCAAGTTGACTATGAGTATTACCTTTTTCATACAATAATAGGCAATAGAATGTAAATTGATGAAATTAGAAGATGCTGTTTAAAAAAGAAAATATCAGAATTATGGTTGATATATCATGTCATGAAAATATCAAAATTTTTATTGATTTAATGTACTAATATATAGAGTTATATGTATAAAATTGTACATGTTTTCTACTCAAATTGTATGCTCAAAATTGGACAAAAATAATCGTTAGTTTTAATTATTCTTCAATAATATTTCAATACGTTTCCTCTGGATTAAAAATTGTATAATGACACGTATTAAAAATTCTATATATGGTATATTTATAATATGCATTTGAGTTAATTGTTAATGTTCTTAATTAAAAGGCATTATTGAATTAAAAACGTTAAAAATTAATTAATAAATTTTAAATCATGATTTAATAATTAAAGAAATTAAATTGTTAATAATTAAATCGTTTTCAACTGAAAACGTTTAAAATTATTTGAATTAAATTTTAAATCTTCAAAAATTGTACATCAAATGGATAGTAGTAATACTTAATTATCTATATATTATTTATACATAATATACAAATTAGTAACTATCAGCATTTGCAAAACTTAAATATAAAATTGAACAGATATGCACTAATTTAATTTTAAAATCTGGTGAATAAATTAAAATTATTATTGAAAACAATTGAAAAATGTTAACATTACAATGATTATCAATAGTGAAGCAACTTCACACTGCGAACGGAAAATTATCAATTGTGGAGCAACGGAAACTGCGAACGGAATCCCATCATGATTAATATTATATATAAAAACCAATCTCAAAATGTAAAATAATAAAAAAACAAAATCATCTTTGCGAACCAACTTCATGCTGCGAACAGCGAGCCTACTTCATGCTGCGAACACTTGTAGATTATTATTAGTAATAATGCCATCAATAATCAAATATAAGTCTTTAAAAAAATTAGCTTGTAAAAATAACTGTCTTTTTTTTATTCTATAGAGAGGGAATAACACATATCGATTACAAGCAAAACTTTTATTTACGAGCTAAGAAGTTCAACTCGAGAAACTTGGTCCATCATTCGTCGTGTTTAAAGGGATGGATATCATCCAAAGTTTTACTCGACCATTTTTTTGAATTCGAGATTTAAACCGAGGAAATGTAATTTACCAAGAGTAGGAAAAACAGAAATAAGAAAGAATTGCATAAAATGTTCGTTACTCAAACGTGATCAGTGAAGCTGAAAATTTAACAACTTTTTAATCTTCAATATAGTTTTTAATTAAAAAATAATTTTTGTAACACATTTACAAAAAGTCCGCGTTTTTGTCCATGGAAAGTATTCGAGAAGTGGCTCCTTTTGGTTAGGTTTACGAAAAAAATTCTGCGCATGCGCTACTTTTTTCGCATACTTTTTTTCACACGCTAAGAAGGACTTTTCGCACGCTTTCTTAACACTTTAGTTACCTATGGAGCCCTACCAACGCGCCGCCTGGCGGGAGAAAATTAGTAACAATAACCTATTGTTACGGATATTTCCGTACAAATAGCACACAAATACTTATATAATTTATAAGCCAGACAAAATATTTTTAATTTTTTAATCCAGGTGTCGCCACTGTGTAAAATTTTGTTTTCGTGAAGATATCAACGTCAGTGTCTAAAGTTACCGATGCCAGTGTCTAAAGTATCTTATTTTGAAAGTGCGCATGCGCAGCTTTTTCAGTAGTTCCTAAAGTTGTACATATTCAAACTGCGCATGCGCGAAATTTTTTTAACAGTCTGTCAAAACAAAGCCCTTTAGACACAATTTAGAACCATAAAAAGTGCAACTTTTGAGGTGGGTGTTGCATTCTTCACAGTTTGTTTAATAAACCTGCAAACTTTTGTTTATTATGAGCTGATTGTTAAAGTTTTTAGATTATAATAAACTTAAAATTAAAAATAATAATGTTTTATTATCAATAATGTTTAAAATCAATAAAAAAAATTTCAAAGTAAAAATAATCTCGGATCATATTGTTTTAATTCCATTTAAGGCTTAAAAGGAAACCATAATTGGATTAAACAGTTTTTTACTGTGCTAAACTTTCTTTTTATAGAAGAAGCTTATAAATCCCTCGAATGGATCTTCCATCTTCTTGTACGTAGAATTATTGTCTAATGGAAAGCGACACATTCGTTTGGAAAACATTCGATTTGGATTTATGCCAGCTTCGACATTAGGCTCTGGCATCTCGTTCATCTGGAAAATAAATGTGGGCAGAGCTTATCGAGTATGTTTTAAAAGAGTTAAGACCACTTTATTAATCAAAAAAGCTTCCATTCTATTTCGAATTTTATTACGAATTTATATTTTATTGGAAAATCAATAGTCACAAGGTAAAAGAAGTATTCTATTCATATAGACAATTATTTTTTAAATTTTCTAAATTGAGACATCTAGCTTTAAAATTCAGCCCTTTTACTTTAAAACTTACTTTTTTCAAACTTTGCCAATTTTTATTGATCGTATTTTGATGAGTTCTGGAGCATTAAAGTTAAGATAGAAGCCTCAATAGCAGATTTCGTAGCGTGGGAATAAAATGTGTGGCCTGACTGAATACCGATTCTTCCACTAGTTTTCGACGACTTGTCTGACTGTAGACAAGTTTCACTACTTAGTCCCAAGGTAAGCAATTCTTTCAGATTTCAGAGAATAAAAGTAAAAATTAATATTACATAGTAACTAAAAATTAAAGAAACGAAATCTACTACAAAGTTAAAGAATACAAATTTTTTACTGTTATTTCTAAATCAATCAAACTCTCTAAAAAATGAATTTCAGAGAGAAAAATTAAAAGCTGAAGTTGTCACTTAATCTTGAATAAAATATATAAAAATATTCTATAAATATAAATATAATAATGAATAATAATATATAAATGTTATATTTATATATTATATATTATATAAATAATAATAATACATAAATAATAAAGAGATTGATAACTATTGTTTAGTGCTGTCATAAATATAAATTGGAAACTAAATAATTAACTTTACTATATTATCGTCATTAATGAAGCGCCTAGTGTTTCGGTATAAACCACTCATGGGAAACTTGTCAGAAACTACTAATAATTAATTGGACTTCTACCTGATAATACGGTGTTCGATAATACCGCACAAGTACAATACTGTTAGATGCTCGAATATTCGCTGTGTATTCTAGAGAAATTTCGAGGAATCTCCTCGCCGCACAACAGGTTTCTCGATACCCTTAGGCAAGAGGAGGATTCATCTTGGCGGTTATTTCTGGAATGTTCTCTAGTGTTATGGGGTTCGAACAGAAGGAATGAGAGTTTCAATAGTCGATAAAATCGCTAATTTATAAGTTTAAGCTGTTGAATCATAAATTTAAACTTAAAATACAAAATTCTATATATGAATTTAAATCTAACTACTTTATAAATATAGAATATAAAACGAAAAATCATATATACAACCCTAATTTCAATAATTTAGATTTAAGAGGCCTAGGATCGAAGAGGTCGATATTTTTTTATTTTGTTTATAAACTCTAAGAATATCACTTAAGAAAATCAGTTACTTTCTTTTAGATAAAACACTTTCTAAGTGAATTTTTTTCATTAAAAAGAAACAGAGTGGAAACGATTAATTGATAATGGAATTTAAATAATTACTGAAATGTGGCTTGTTGGGTTCTAAATTTTTAATCTATTTAATGTTTTTATAGTTTAGTAAAAGTATGAGTTTAAGTATAACACAAAAAAAACGAAGGATAAAGTTTACCTCGATTCCGGGGTAAAAATTACCTGCAACAAAAATTAACTTCAAAGGATAAATTTTACCCACATATTGGTTAAATTATCTTTTGTTTTTCCATGGCAACGCATGTATTTTGAAAGACGTGAAGTTGCTTGAATGAGAATTTATCTATTTAAAAATTTACATGCAACAAATTTTATTCTTAGTTTTTTTCTGTGAAGTAAATATAAGTATAAGTTTAAGTACAAGTTTAGTATAAGTATAAGAAAATTTTATATTAGATTTTTTATTAAATTTCTATTAAATTTTATATCTTTTGTATTAGAAGCTATAATTCAAAAAAAATTTTTTTGTTGCAAGATTAATCATTTTACTAAAATATTTTTATTTTCTTTTTCGTGCTAGCGCCTAAAAACTTGATTTTCTAGGAAGTTAGTTTGACCTCAAGCATTAAAAGTTAAACTGTAAGTCTAGGAATTTGTTGTTTCTGTTTGTTGTCTCTTTATTTCCGACGAGAGCGAATTCATCCATAGGGATTCACAAAATAATAAAAAAATAAATGCAAATCGCTTTTTACTTGACTTGGTTGAATTTTATATTACGTGGCTGATGTGGATAAATCAAGCGTTTTAAACCGGCCACCTGTAGCACCTTTGAAGCAGTACTAGCAGTTGCTAAATGACGTTTCGGAATAGATGACTAAGCGAAAATTAATATAATGCAAACTAAACCAGATTTTCATTAAACTTTCAAGTCCAAAATAAAGGGAATTTTTACCACATTTACTTAGTTTACAATTTTTTGGTTATAGACAAATTTTATATATTTAGTGAGAAAAATATAAACATAAATAATAATAATAAAATATATAAATGTATAGATAATGTAAAATAATTTATCATTAATTCTGAACATTCCTTTAAGTAAAAATTAACTTAAATTGTTTTTAAATTGAGAGTCACCTACTATATGAAAGTAAAATCACAAGGATTAAAAAGCTTCTTAGGTTTTTGTTGAAAATTTGAATAATCATTGAGGCAGAGATTTATTTTTTAAACTAATGACTAGTGCGTCAGCTTGGTTAGACCGAGTTCATTTGATTTGTTGGTCCTCGACATGGTTTTTCAGAAAGGCTGAGGGTTCTTCCATTTAAGCCCTCTTTTCTTGATATTTCTTCGAAGACAAAGTGGGTATTCAAATCCTCTTTCGTATAAGCTGGGGTTGGTTTCGCTGGTGGAATAAAATTTCTATTCAGGGCTCTATTACAAACTCTGATACTTGAGAGAAAACGGTCGTTTAGAAATATTTTAAAAAATCCAAAAATATTTGTATTCCAACAATAAGTTATAGGAATCTTTTCATTTCTTCTTTTCATACAAAGTAGGAGCTTTTTACTTATTTACAAAGGGCTTCCTATTTTAGGAATCAAATTACAAAAGCACAGAAATTCTTTTCGAGAGATACCCAAGCAAAATCTTGGAATAATTGTTTTCTTTTCACCTTAATTATCAATTAATTGTATCATAATTGTGTGATATGACACAATAATTGTGTCATATCAGAAAAATTTCACAGTAAAAAAGGATGCTTAAAATTAATACACCTTAAAATGGTTTGGATTAAATTCAGTAAAATTTGCCTCGATTTAAGTGAAATTGATTTGATTTTAAGTAAAATTTGTCTGAATTTAAGACTCAATTCTGGAATTCAGGGCATTTGTTTATGTAATTTGTTTATAAAATTAATAAAAAATATCGGATTACAAATTTTCATCATTAATCATCACTGACGTCATGCTATAAAATCTTATCCAATATAATAGTAAACAGACTCACACCTTATGCCGAGGAAATAATTGGAGATTACCA
>JBAGKK010028678.1:0-11077 GCA_037177015.1 Euceroptres primus
TGGACACTTGAAGAGGATCTCAGGTATATTGAACTTACGGTGCAGGTAGCGCTTTAGAAACAGCACTGAAACGGCACAGGTCAGTGCGGTTTCAGTGCGGTTTCAGTGCGGTTTCAGTGCGGTTTTCAGTGCCGTTTCATCGGCAGGGTACGTAAATATTTGCTCCTTTAATAAATAATTTTTAAAAATTTAGTCTGGAAGTTTTCGATAAATTTTTTCCTGACCTTTCGACTTATTATAAGAATTTTTTGAAAATTTCAAAATTTGACCTTAATTTATTAAAATCTGAAATAAAATCTACTTTCTATAAAGACGGGCACTTTTGGTTTTTTAAAAAATATTCTAGAAAGAAATTTGAAATTATTTACAATAAAATCATTAATAATAAACAATAATATGAAAATAGATTTAAAAAAATTTATTGTTGAATTTAGAAGTTTTTGAAAATTAGAAAAAATGGAGGGTGTCACGTCCCCGCGGCCATTATTATTATTATTATTATTATTATTATTATTATTATTATAGTTTAAAGATATCACAGGCCCTGAAGGGACCTAGTTGTAAGGCCGCTAGTACGGACTAAGTTAAGTACAACGGTCAGTCAACGATTAAAGAATTTCTAACCAAAAAGGACCACATATGTACTACATTCCAGACAAACACAAAAACAAGTTAAAATCAAATTATAGTCGCAAAAGTAAAATGAAGCTACAGTCAGAAGTTTAAAACCCAAAAATGGAATCACCTTATTCTTTTTATTTTCAGGAATGATCTTCCGTTCCAGCACAAAAAGCGGCTAGTCGCTTTCTTCTTGGCAGTCCAAAAAACCTCGGACTATGCGGCAGGTGCTAAGATAAACCGCTTTTTGGGCTGCAGCTAGCACCCACTTAACTCCCAGATCTTTCAGGTGTTTCTGGCACCTTGCGTGGACGTTCTCCGTGACCGAAATCACGATAGTATGTAGGGAATCCTTTTCTAGCTTCCAAATCCTCGTGATTTCCTGCCTCCCCGTGCAAAAATTCTTCGACTTAGTTTCGACTTGATACACCCCCAATCAAGACATGCTCAAGTCGAATTGAAGACAGGTTTCAATGTCTCATTTTTGAGACGCAGCTAGACTTCAAATTATGTCTTGGAAACAAGTTTCTATGGCTTGGAGACATAGACTGAAATTTGGAACAGCTGTATTAGAGTGATTTATGACAGTCAGACCTTTCGTTTCAATGAAGGATCGGGGCGTTATAAAACCCTAAGAGGCCTAGGGGCGTCACTAATCTTCTTTTATAATTCACAAATTATTAATATTATTTATTCACATCAACATTATACTTAACTTTTACGTCCTTGCCTATTTATATTTTCTTCCTTATTATTTATACAGTACATCCCTTTGATGGAAATTCTAAAAATGATGACCGTTTTTAGCTGTCTCTTACCTTTTACGAGATACTTGATACTTATTGTAATTTTGAACTTCTTAAAACAAATTTTAGACGCTTGTAATCGTGAAAATCCATAGGATCTGCATTTTCAACCATCAATTTGCTCATTACAAAACTGCAAAAATTTTCATACATAAATTTTAATCCTCTTCACCTAGCCATTGCTTTATTGCAGAGGTCGTGGAAAGGGTCCTTGCTTGGGACTTGTTCGAGGCTAAGGCTGTCATAAAACAGTGCCCAGGTATAGAGGATTAAAATTTGAAGAAAAAAAATTGCTGTTTTGCAATTAGCAAATTGATAGTTGAAAATTCACAATCTGCGTATTTTCACGATTACAAATATATAAAATTTTATTAAAAATGTTATAAAATACAGTTTTTCGGTGCGTCAAAATCGGTAGATAATGAAATATCCTATCCAAGAACTTTGGTATTTTAACCAAGCCAAGGCTCGTCTTGAGACAAGTTTCTTCGTCTTGAGATAAGTAAAACGTCTTGTGACCATAAGGTAAGTGACCATAAAGGTAAGACGATGTGTTATGTCTCGTCTTAGTTTTGAGACGCAGCTAGACACCGCCGTCTTGAAGTCGAACTGAAGACGAGTCAAGTCGAACCCAAGTCGAAGCATTTTTATTTGTGTCAGTTCGCTGCACTTTTGGATCTTTGTTATATAGCCTTCTTTAATGTTCTTGTCAAGGGCAACCAATACGTTGATGATTTGGATGTACTGTGACCGCTTATCGAGCACCATAATGTCCGGCCTTTTATGAATAACAGTGTGATTCGTTAGAATAGTTCTGTCCCAGTAGAGGCGGTAATTCTCGTTTTCCAGGACCGCTACTGGGACATACCTATAGAAGGGCATCCTCTCCTGAATGATTCCCAAATTTAAGGTGATCTGCTGGTGAACGGTCCTGGCTACATCATTGTGTCTGCGAGCATACTCTCGCTGAGCTAACCTCCTGCAGCCATCAAAGATGTGCTCGATAGATTCACTTGGATCACCACACAACCAGCACCGATCGTCCACTTCAAGGCGGAAAATATGCTTTTGGTAATTTCTGGTGCCGATTACCTTGTTCTGGGTGGCCACGACAAACCGTTCTGCTTCCGGAAAGAGTTTGCCTCTTCGTAGTCACAGCTTAGATGCCTCGCTGTCCACGTTACATTGATCTTGTGTCCTGGGCTGCTGTCCATGTAATGGCTTTTGTCTCAATTCCTCAGCGATTTGCGCCAGAGGAGGAGCTAGAATTTTAGCGCCATTCGGATCAGCGAGATTGAGAGGCGTATAGATGGCATCTTTTCTACAGACGTTATCATAGAATCGGATGTCACGCTGGCTGTTAAAATATGTGGTCAACAGTGTGATCTGCGATGCACATAATTGACGGACATCCAGAACGCCTCGATCCCCAGAACAACGTGGTAGGACTATCCTCTTACTTGCTAAACTTCTGTGGTGCATTCGGTGCTTTATCATTTCAACGTGGATGGTTCTGCTTATGTTTTCTAGGTCGGTTTTTGACGATTTGATGCGGCCAAAAGAGTACGTGAGAAGCGGGATCGCGTAGGTGTTGATGGTCTTGACCGTATTGGCCGAGTTGAGGCCAGTTTTCGAAATGGCTTGACGCAGGTTGTCGTCAGTGCATCCTTAACAGCAGTGTGACAGAGTCCCAATAGCTGAAGGATACCTAGGGGGCATTATTTCTTAAGTGTACCCACATCACAGTGGGACAAGAGCTCATCAAAATTGGCTAAAACTACAAAAAACTATCCAAGCGGCACAAAACTCATTTTCTAGTTGTTTTTTGATTACCTGATTCAAAATCCATCATCAAAACTTCAAAATTCAAAATGGCGGATCCAATATGGCGACCAAAATTTTTTAAAATATTTATTTTTCATAAAACTCATTTTATGGTTGTTTTTTGGGTAGCTAATTCCAAATCCATCTTCAAAAACTCTAAATTCAAAATGGCGGATCCAATATGGCGACGAAAGTTTTTTTAAATCATTTGGTTTTCATAAAACTCATTCTCTAGTTGGTTTTTGGATCCCTGATTCCAAATTTATCATCAAAACTTCGACAT
Source organism: Euceroptres primus (assembly GCA_037177015.1). NCBI lineage: Eukaryota > Metazoa > Arthropoda > Insecta > Hymenoptera > Figitidae > Euceroptres > Euceroptres primus. Next base: position 3,532 of record JBAGKK010028678.1, read on the forward strand.
TTAAAATGACGAATCCAATATGGCCACCAAATTTTTTTAAAGTTATTCATTTTTTATAAAACTCATTATTAAAACTCATTTTATATTTGTTTTTTTGGTCGCTAATTCCAAACCCATCACCAAACATCGAAATTCAAAATGCCGGATCCAATATGGCGACATAATTCTAAACAAATTAATTGTTTTTCATAAAACTCAGTTTCTAGTTGATTTTTTGATCGTTGATTCCAGATCCATCATCAAAACTTCGAAATTCAAAATAGCATAGTGGATCCAATATGGCGATCGAAGTAAGCATAAATTATTTGTTTTAAATCAAATTCTTTTTCGAGGTGATTTTTGATGTGAGTCCCCTCGCCTCTGACAATTATACTCTTATAAGGAGAGAAATAAAAAGAATTTGAACTGAACTAAACTGAACTGAACTGAAGGGAACTAAATTGTACGCAACTAAACATCATTAAACCTGGGACTCGGCTTATTGTACAACTTACAAAAAGAAAAGAAATTAAATTTTTTGAATAACATATATGCATGAGGCACTAATCTACTTGAAATTAGTTCGGCTTATTACATGTATTGAGACTAAGTTTTGCCCGGAATTAATTTTGAGTAATTACTTATCTACTTATATTCAAGTTCTTTTCTGAACATATTTCTTCTGCATCTAGAAGGAAATAAACTTCTGAGAGACTATTTAAGTCTTCTTCATATTCGTCACTGTCAGTGTTAACATCTGCATCTGTTTCATCACACGACATGGTATAATCTTTGGGAACGGCAATCAAATTTCGCACTTTTGGAGGTAATTGTGTGTGCTTTCTTTTCTAAAGTCGTGCTTTGAGATCAAAAGAAGAAACTTTCGGTTCAGATGTGTCCATCATCCTATAAAAAAGATCGTAAAGTTTTGTATAACGACTGTTTTTCTTCCTGTGGTCATGTCTGTATTTCTTGTAATGCTTATTTCGCGCTTCAGACGTTTTTTCTCCAAGTGTTCCTACAGGCAATAAACTATTTTTGACAATGTCTGCGCCATGGATAAGAATCTTGTAAACCGATTGAGGCATGGGTTACTAAGAGTAGTTTTTTATGTATAGTTAAGCAGTACATTTGCATAGTTTGTCAAAAAGAAGATGGTCTATTGGAAGTTCAATGGATAACGCTATTAAGATGTTCTTGAAGTTGAAAAGCATCTGATGATCTGGTCTCAAACATTAACTTAGCAATTCAGGTTGGTCGAGAGCTCAGCGAACAGTATTGCCATCATTAGTGGTTCCGCTTCCACCCGCTTATGTCTATCCACTTTGAGCCCTAATTTTTCTCAGAGAATTCTCTGGATTTCACTTTTTCTTCTTGCGAACATTGTGTTTTGCACATTGCTTCCCATTTGCCATGGTTTCACATTCAATCTGTAAAACATATGTAAGCAGGTTTTAAAAAAAAAGCGTATCCACGCATGCAAAGGACTCACTTCATATAGCAGTTTGGAAAAAAGATTTCAGACTGTAAATTAGATAGTGTATTGAAATGTTTAAGAGTTGAATGACAGATGGGACAAGTTTGCGTATATATTGTATCTGTTATAATATTTAACACTTTTTCCATCTATGGGAGTCATAAATAAACAGAAGTGAAATATTATTTTGACATTGTCATTGCCTAAGGAATGTTCATAAGCTTCTAGTTTCTCAATCTCGTTGTCAACCCTTGTCGTCTCTTTTAAAATAACATCTGCTGATTCATGTACAAATTGCAGCTTAATTGGACGACATGATGTTGCGGATTGTGATGTTCGATTATGCTATAATATTACATTCGATGAAGTTGATAAACGTAATCGAATGAGAGTTGTGGCAAACAAGTTTTCATCATTCATAACCGAATCAGGCATATTTTTGTATTGCCGCTTATACAAAAATTGACCTGAGCTTCATTATCAATAATAGACACAAGTTCTTTCGAAATGTGTGCATACCTTCATTAAAAACCAAAAGTAGCAGCCAGTAGCAGCACATTTGAAACTTCAATAATTAACTAGAAGAATGATTCCTTGAAAACTTCAAAAAGATGTGGTACTTCGTGGTACTTTCAAACTGAAAATAGTCAAGTATTGAAAACTTGAAAAATGTAAATGTAAACTCTTCTTCCATTCGGAATGAATCAAATATGCAGTACAAGTTATTTAGTACCTGCATGTACTTTAAAAACGTTTTTAATGAATTGTAAAAACTTTAAACATTGAAAGTCGTACCAAATTGAAGAAATTAATCATTTTGTTCCAAACTTTTGATGACGTTGATTGTAAGCCATTTTATGATTTGGATAGACTCTAGAGACATTACTTGTAAATGAAAGCTCTTGAAATTTTGTTTCTACCTACGATAACATATGTGGGACATTCTTTTACAAATCGTACACCTATTTTGACTTTAGGATCTAGAATCACCTGAAAATTTTTTTACAGTTTCTATTTAAGAAATAAGCTGACTCCTGTATAAGGATTTTTGTAGAAATGATTTTTTTTGAGAAATATGTTAATTCAAACTTTCGATAAAATTGATTAAAATGCTTAATTCTCTTGAACTTTAAATTCATTATCTCCGGTTGAACTAATGGAATCGATTCAGGTTTCATTTTATTTCTCACCTTGTTATGTTAGCTTTTAAGATGAGTATTTATATAATTTTCATTTAGTTAATTAACTAAGGATATTAGCAAATTAATTGTTTAAACAATTTTTTCATATTTGCGCCATCAACGAAGAAAAATAAAAAATACTGTAGTATGCGCTATGTCTCAATCGAGAAAACGCATTGTTTAGAAAAGTGGAGACTTTATTACATCGAAAGGTATTTAATATTTTCGAGCGCGCGTCGTGCACGTAGTGCGTGTCACGCACGCGACCCACAGTGCTTCAGATGGTACGAAAAGGTGATCAAAACTAAAAAAATGAATTTTTGTTTTTTTGATGTAGTATTGATGTCAATCTATTTGAAACTATTTGAAGTTCATGAAAGTACAAAAATTATAAAAAAATATTATTATTTCAGGCAATTTTTCAGGCTTCAAAGTTCACCAATTTGAGAACTCGAACTCAACGCCTAATATATATATATATATATATACCTTAACTTAAGGAGGTGCTGAATTAAGACAAGCAAAAAATATTTAAACAACGATTATATAGAATTATAGGGTATTCTTTCCTTCAAGTAATTCAAGTATCAAGAACTTCATATTCATAAATATTATTAATTTTTTAAATTTATATTTAACGCGTAAAATTATTTCTCATTTAATCAGCTTTCGACTGAAAAAACTTAAGTGCAACACCTTGGGTACAAAATGTGAAAATGCTAAGTTTTGATAAAAAATTTTATGTATTCATTTTTGTATAGTTGTGTGTTTAGTCTCGACCTTTTTATTCCTATGAGTCAAAGTAAGTCTTGGATTTGAAGGTCAATGAAGAAAAAGATTGACCTTCAAATTGAAGACTTCAATTTCAATTTCAATTTAAATTTAAATTTCAATTTCAATTTCAATCATTGACCTTCAAATCCAAGACTTACTTTGACTCATGTATTCACTTCCAACAAAGATTTTTGCATCAACTTGCGACTTTTCAATTGGGACGCTAATTACGAGGGCTACACAGGCAGGAATTTGCGCGCGTCAAGGCACACGCTTATACCTCATAACAATTTGACGAAATAGTGATGTTAATTTACACAGTTCTTAGTATTGAACGATTCAGATATTCAATATCCTATGTACTTAATGCTTATTTTTGTTAAATCATTTACTTTAAATAATTATTAAATATAATTGAAATAAAATATAAAGCAAAATTCTCTTACAAGATAACTTTAAGATCATTCAGCAATTGTACTACAATTAAGGACTGGGTTTTCTCAATAGCAGTGTGAAAATGAAAGTTTAAAGGTAAGTTCTATAATGTTCCTGTGTCTGTACCTGTCACCTGGGCATTGTGGCAGGTGTCTAAGAGATCTTTAAACGGATAGTGCTAGTGGCAGTGAGGCCCGATTACCTAGCGTCTACGAAGCGACTCACATCAGGTAGATAAAACCGTCAATGCAATTGTTGTTTTTGTAATAAAGTGTCCTTTTTTATGTTAGAGCAAGTCTATTGAAGGATTAAAATGCAAGTTTCTGAACACAGTACAAATAAAGGCATAAACATTATTGAAAAAAATGGCTCTTCTTGTTGAGTACCTTTTCCAAAATCCTTTGCCTTACCCTATACTTTTTCCTATCATGGGGTATTACGGTTTGCGAAAAAAATTATAGAAGTTTTCGTTTTTGCTTTTACCTGCAAAATATTTTCAGTCTTGAGAAAATTTTCTCCGAGGAAACATTAAGAAGCTTCCTCGAGATACTTTCGCGATTAATCGTTCAAAAACATTGCTAACGCTCGCAGAACTGTTTTCTGAAGTTGTATTTCGATGAAACAAAAATAGATAACCTGAAAAAATACCAAAATCATCGACATTGTTGAAAAGGTCAAATATACGAACGGATATATGCCTTAATCCCTTCAATTGGTCCTTTCATCCGAAAATACGTAATATCGAGACACTCAGGAATGTTTCGGAGAAGTTTTTATTAGCAGCAAAGAAAACTGTAATGAAAGAGTCTCTTGAACAAAAGATTTGCAACACGTGCCGCCTAAAGTTGCTTAAATTATGTACGAAAAAAGAGACTGACAAGGAACATCGATCAGATCAGGAGGTATGGTTAATCATGATTTTACTTCACAATTACATTTTGAATGGTATTTTTTCCTGGTATAAAAATATGCGTTTTTTTCTGTTTAAAATAATAAAATAAAATATTGCTCATTAAGCAGTTGAAAATACAGAATATCTCAGAGTATTTAATTAATTAACCATTGAGGTGTCTTTTACTTTAAATTCAAAATAATAATCAAAACTAATAGTTTATGTTTGAAAATAAGAAAAGTCGAAACCGTTATTAGTTTTAAGGTGTACCTTAAATGCTGAAAGGAAAATTCCTATTGGAAGAACAATAAGATTTTTTTTATACAAAAATTTTGATGAAACTAAATAAAGTTTTTTAAATTTAAATACTTTTCTTTGGTTTAAATTAATATAAAGTCATTTTCATTCTTCGTAGGAGAATAAAAATGTATTTTTTAGCACAAAGAAGTTGCCGATTTTTACGCTCCAAACGATGAAATTATCATTGAAGATGTTGAGGATATGGATTGTGTCGCAGATTATCATGGATGGTTTGATAGAGACAAAGAAACTACGTCTGAAGGAATCGATTTAATCAACACGGGTTTGCAGTTAATCGGAACTTCACCTATCAAAAAGAATAAAGTTTCTCAAAAGTCCTACTCGACTGCTAAAATTAAGAACATATCTGAAGCTATGTCAGAAAATACTTTCCATACTTCCTTTAATGTAAAAAATGCTAGCATTGAGGAAGATGGTGGAAATAATTTATTGCAAATCTTGAAAGACGAATATAATGCAACTAAAAATCATGCAAAACGAATGAAAATTTTGACTATTTTTAAGGACTGGTCTTTTCGAAAAATTCAGCATAATCTTCCTTCCGCTACGTTTCACATGATCACTGTTGCAAAGAAAACTGCTAAAGAAATAGGCATCTTAGCTAATCCTAGTCCAAAAAGCCATCCGTCGTTAGAAAAAGAAGTGATTGATTTGATTGTTTTTACGAACTTGATGAGAATAGTCGTATGATGGCAGGAAAGAAGGATTATGTTTCTGTAAAAGTAAGTAACGAACGTGTTCACATGCAAAAAAGATTACTCTTGATAAATTTGAAAGAACTTCATCAATTGTTTAAGGAAAAGCACCCACAAGTTAAATGTAGTTTTTCCAAATTTGCAGCTTTACGACCAAAGTATTGCGTGCTAGCAGGTGCAAGTGGCACCCATTCAGTGTATGTTTGTGTTATCCATGAGAACGTCAAGTTATTAATCGACCGTTCAAATATTAAAAACCTGACAATTGATTTGCTGTACCCGATAAAAAGTTATCATGACTGTTTAAATCGTATAACTTGTGTTCAAGCAAAAACCGATTGCTATTTTGGAGCGTGCTCTAAGTGTCCTGGCGCAACACATCTGATAGACGAATTAGAAAACATTTTTGAACGTAATTCGATTAACGAAATCACTTACAGGCAATGGATAAACGTTAACAGAACCACTTTACAAGTTATGATATCCCCAGTAGATGAGTATTTACAGAAATTAAAGATCGGTCTAGAAAAATTGTTTTTGCATTCATACCTTGTGAAAAAACAAAATGAGTTTATGAGTTTATGAAAAGCTAACATAACAAAGTGAGAAATAAAACAAAACCTGAATCGATTCGATTAGTTCAACCGGAGATAATGAGTTTAAAGTACAAAAAAATTTAGCATTTCATCAAACTTTGTAAAAATTTGAAATTGATATGGATAAAAAAAATTTCTTTTCACAAAAATCCCGATACAGCCGTTAGCTAAAATAATGAGAAGATGCCAAGAAAATTCAAGTCATTTACAAATTAAAAAATTTTTTTTTCTGGAATCCGTACGATTTGTAAAAGAATGTCCCATGTGCAAAACAATAACGATTTTCTTTTAGGCAAATTTTGACCTTGAATTTTGGCCAAATTTGATGAACTCCTGTCCCACTATGCATTCCAAAGAATGAATATCTCCGATCGGGCTCAAATATACAAAAAGTTTAGTCCTATTAGATGGCACTTCAAAAAAAAAAAAAGATTGATCAGTTAGGTGAAAAACTCGCCGAGGTAGAGGGGGTGAAATTTTTTTACTTTGCCCGAAGAGCCTCTATTTCGGATATAAATATCTTTTTCTGTATGGGATATAAAAAAATTTGACCCAGTCGTATTTCGAAATTTAACCATCATTTTAAAAATCAAAAATGGTTTTGATTTATTTTTTAAGATCAACACTTTTTTTTCTTTTTCTCTAGCTAAAAATAAGGCTTTAAATGCCTAATTTCAGATTTTTAAATACACGGAAAGAATTTCGGCACGGCAGCCGTACCATCTACAGTATAGCAGCTTGGTACGCTCGGGCACAATTGTTATATCGATTTTGGCGCATCAGCCGCGCCAAACTGTGGCGATAAACAAAATATGCACAGCTCCTGTGCCTTCCAGCACGTCTGGTGTCTCAAAACGGCACACCAGCAGAGCCAAACGAATGGACAAGATTCGTTCGAGCGTTTAGCACTGCTGGTGTGCTAGTAGTGCGTCTGCTGTGCCGAAATTCTTTCCGTGTAGCAAAATGTCGTTTCTTGTTGTTTTTGAAAAATTTTATTTCAAGTAACCTGCACGGAGAAAATGCTGAAGCACTGAGTGTTTTTTCCTACACGACTGGTTCGCTTATAGAAAAAAAATTTTCATACACTACTGTATCAACACGAGCCAGTCGTTTATCGAGAGTAATCAGTCGTTTATGCTACACGAATGTCGATAGAGCAGTGAGTAGTGCGACCTACACTACTCATTGCTTCATGA
>JBAGKK010028689.1:0-11077 GCA_037177015.1 Euceroptres primus
TTTCAAAGAGTTCCCCTTTTTCTCCTGTAAAAAAAAAAAAAAAAAAAAAAAAAAAAAAAAAAAAAAAAATAATAATAATAACAATCAATCAATAATGTTGAAATTAATAAAATAATAAGAATAATAATAAAATAATAGTAATTGATAAAGTAATAATAATAATAATAGAATAATAATAATTAATGAAATAACAATAATAAGTAAAATAATAATAAAAAATAATTAATGTCGTTAAAAATTAATAATTAATAATACTAAAATTAATAATTAAAAATAATAGTTAATAATGAAATAATAATAATAATTAAATAATAATAATTAATGAAATAACAATAAAAATAATAATAATAAGTATAATTGATTAATTAATTAATTATAGTATAACTAATTAATAATCAATAATACCAAAATTAATAATTAATAAAATAATAGTTTATAAAATATTAATAATAATAAAATCACAATAATTAATAATAAAATAACAATAATTAATGAAATAATTGATGAAATAATTGATAATAATAATTGATAATAATTAATAAAATAATTGATGATTAGTTAATAATAATTAGTAAAATTAATTAATTAATAAATAATAATAATAATCAATTAATGTTTATTTAATAATAATGAGTATAATTAATTGAATAAATATTTTAGTGTAATTAATTAATAAATAATAATAACAACATTAATAATTATTAAAATATTAATAATAATAATAATAATCAATTAATGATTAGTTAATAATAATTAGTATAATTTATTGAATAATTAATTTTATTGAAATTAATTAATAAATAATAATAACAAAATTAATAATTACGTCTGCTCTGGGAGTTGAATCTTCCGAGTAACCGAGGACTGCGCAGGAGTGGGGTTCTTCACTGGTATGCTCATCGAAGCTTAGTTCGTTGTTGCAGATTCCCTTGAGATTTCAGGGGTCAAATCAGTTGTGGGGATCTCGGTCTCATTCCCTTGCAGGTTTAGCTTCCTCGTGGGCCTACAGGCTTAGCAGAAACAGCGTCCCACCACAAGTATTCCGGCTATGATGTTGGTATGGCACATGCACATTGCTAGCCCAGTTGCAACCAACAGTATACCCAAATAAGAGCCGTCGATCATCAGGTTCTGGTTGTCCTTGAATTGACGTTTCATGCCTAAGTCGTACATTTGATGTTCGAGTTGATCCAAGGATTGTTCGTTCTCGTTGAAGACCTTGTCCTCTGGAAAGGGTCCCTCCCTCCGGTCACCTCGTATTTCGGCCTTCAGATATGGCGCTTCTAACAAGTCTGATGCAGTCGGTGCTCGTAAATGATTTCGGTGGTTCCTCTGCGATTGGATAAGCCTGGCATTGGTCCGGTTACATCCGGGAGCCAACTGCACAATAGCCACTCCTTCCAAAGTTACGGCATACGTCCGTAGGTTGGAGCATACAACAGTTGCTTCCGCAGGCTTCAACAGGGAGTGGAGCTATCCGCTGAGCGTTCTGATGAAGTTTCATTCATCACAACCCTTAAGTGTGATTCGGATGTCACACCACTTGAAGCGGCGATGGAAGGGTTCAGCAAGAGTCCGCTCTCGCAGGTTTTGTACCCTGTGAACTCATTAACGGATAAGTTGTTTTTACAGATATAGTATAGCAATAATTCAATGCATGCATCCATGTCCCGTTGGTTCATCAAGACATATGTTCGCTGAGATTCTTCCATGGCTATGTGGGAGAATTGTGATCTGGCGCATGCTCTTCCTGAACCATTTCCAAAAACAGAGTGGGCTACTAATACTGGATGGATTTAATACATCAGGAAGTCGGTTTTTTCCAGCAATGGGATATCCAGCAAAACCCTAAGTATTCCATTCTTGTAGGTAGTACAGACGACAGCTACCCTGGCAAATTCTTCAATGTCGACTTCGGGTCTGGGTACTGGGAACATCAATTTTGGGTGGTGATCCTGGATGTCCCGATAAATCGGCTCGAGCTGTGAGACAGTCAACACAAGGACAGGTGCATTCGTCCTTGCCGGGAAGTGTGGATGACGTCCAAGGCTAGACCACGGTCCGGATATACTTGTCGAAACCTGCCTCGGCAGCTCTCAGCAACTAAGTCAGAATCTGCGTATGTTTGGCTTCCAGGATTCCTCTGGTGGCGTTTTCTATTATGCTGGTAAGTTGGCTCAACTGGTCTTCTTGGTCATTTAATTTTAATTCATGGTCTGTTATTGCATCATGTAATATTTCTAGCTGGGAGCTAATTATATGCGTTTGTTTTCCCACCAGGTAGGTGATATTGTTTTGAGCCCGATTCAACTCTTGGAGCTGGGCTTCTAGAGATTGTCCATCCTCATAGGTGAGAAGGCCAGCGACGGAGTCAATAAGGCCTCCAACAAATCCCAGCAGTGGAGTTGCTCGTCGTTTCCGAGCTGCCCGTGGGATGGCGGCCGGGAACATCCTTTCTTCCTTTCTGCTCAGCTGGGATGTTTCTTCCAGTAGGTCTCTGCTCAGTCGGTCGGCAATCGCAACCTTCGGGGCAAGGTTATAGATGGTGATAACCTTGTCGCAATGGTCATCGAAACCCTGCTGGCAGTACTTTAGTTAATGTCATCCGAATGCCGTTTTTTTAAAACGATAGAATATGCCTTATGACGCCCGGACGGGGTGAACAGGACTTGTCCCTTTTTGCGTCGACATTCCCAAAGGTCCTGACGGTCAAGACGTTTGGTAGCGATAAGAAGTATTGCTATGGGATTCGCGGGTTCACAATCCTCCGATATAAAGTAGGCGTAATTGTCACGTCAATAGCTTAGAGAGTCGGTCCATTGATAAATGATGCTGTTCTCATCCGTACAGTTACGGATGGTTTTCTTGATTTCAGGGGTTTCCTTCCCGCAAAGGTCGTTTGGGGGCGGGCGTTTCATCGATGCAGGGGATCTTTACGTCGATCAAGAAATTGTGCGTACTATAAGAGGTCGTAGCAGTTTTGTCAGACGTCTCCAACGGCTGCAGTCGCCTGGGTACGATACCTGGTTTCCCTTTCGCGTAATTCATACTTTCCCCAGTGTCTTGGTTCCTTTCCGCATTCGCAACCGGAGTGGATCTTGCATCTGGCGTTGAAGGTGCGGAAGAAGTGGGGAAGAGTGATCTCCTATCAGGTTGTCTTCCAATGATGGGAGACTCAGGTAGACGCTCAGCTTTTCTGGTAGAATCATGAAGCGGACCATACTCTTCCGCGCCACACCGGAATTTTTGTTAAAAAATTTCGGTTGCTCCGAGGCGTGACTATTCGACTTGGATTCTCCTTCGATGGGTTTGGACAGGGGAGGTGGATCCTGATCTTGATCTTTTCCTGTTAAATTTCGTTCATATATCTCCAAAAGGTTCTTCACTCTTTGGGAGAACGCGTCGTCATCGTACTCGCCACAAGGGCCTCCGAGACGTGCGTGCATTCCAGTCGGGTATCTTCCTTCATCCCTTCACGATCCCATCTCAAAGAATTTTGAAGAATGTGGAAGCTATCGAGTCCTCTATCTCTCATGGAATTATCCAGCAGGGAAAAGGACTTTTGCAAGTCCTGCCTTAAGTTGGTCCGAACTAGTTTTTACTCGACATCTCCTTCCTCGCAAGTTTCGTTGCTGTCCTCGCTGTCCACAGGCTGCGGAAGGACGTTTACAATTACTTGAACCGGAGCCGAGGTTCCCAGATTACCTCCAGGGGCTCAAGGGACCTTTTCAGCTTTTCGAGCTCAACTCGGTTTTTGACGGGCTTGTTGTCATACGGTTTTCACTCATTTTCTTCCCAACGGGGCATCCATTCGGTTGCACTGCATAGCAGGAATCGCGAGTCTGTTCTAATTCTAAGCTTCCGCCGACCAGCTTCATGCGCCTTCTGGGCAGCTACTGTCGCTGCTTCGATTTCTGCGGCATTGTTGGTCTGACGTCCTTGGGCTGTCTGTGATACGGTAAGAGGGTGATTTGGACCAAACCATACTCCTATCCCTGTTCTTAGTTCTCCCTGTCCGTTGTAGATACACGCACCATCGACGTACATGTTTACATAAATGTACTGTAACGGGGGAAACCAAGGGCTGGGGTGTGGAACGCACGGGGGTGCACTTTGTGGGGTGGTCTTTACCTTCTTAGATATTGGTGCAGGGTCCAAACTTGGGAGTACGCTTCGAGACTTTCGGAACACGGGAGGATCGGAGTCCTCACTGTCCTCACTGTCCGATAAAGATTCGCTGTAAGCTTCGTGGTCTTGACGGAAGGCCTTGCTGGGTTGTCTATTTCGGGAGAGTCTTTTCCCAATACAGCTCTCGTCGAGGTTTGGGAACTTTGTTCCCCTTGGGGGAGTGTAAATCTCCTCCTCGTCTCTTTGTTTAGGGTAGTTTCGAAGGGTGGTCGGGGAATCGATGGGGGTGACTGTGTCGGTTCACGAGCGACTGTCCTTTCATCAGGTGCTTTCTCCAACAGGGGAGCAGATGCTAGTTCCTTTCCTTCTGAAGTGGAAGGCTTCTCTAACGTCGTGTGGGTTTGGATCTTGTGATCAGTGGTAGAACTCCTCTTCGCCTAACGCGGCCTTGTGGATCGAGGGTGGGGGGGTGCACTTGCACTCTGGGACTCTGGGACACTTGTCGAAGTGGGCTCCTCAGATTTCCTTCTGGGCTTTTCTTTGTGGGTCTTCCCCTCATGGCTTCTTGTCCTAGTGGCTTTGGAGTGAGTTATGGGTAGAGCCTTTCGAGTTTCTTGCTCCTCCCGGATCACCAACGTCCTTCGGGGTTGTACTTTCTGATCCGCTTCTTGTTTCAGATCCGCGTCGGGATTCTTGGGTTCGCTGTTGGGTCTACCGTCTTCGCAAGATTCTTTTAAATCGTAGATGTCAGAGGAGTCCGAAAACTTCGATGATTCGATCGTGCCAGCAGGTTTTTCGGACAGTGCTTCAACATCTTGATTCAGTTTACCTTCTTTGTATTTGAATTTATGATGATAGTCCTGGAGCCGCAGTCTCCATCGTAGTAACCTCGCACCTGGGTTCTCAACGTAGGTCATCCAGTGGATGGGCTTCAAATCGCACGCCAGGGTCCATAGAGGTAGGGACGGAAATTCGCCACGGCGTACAAGATGGAGAGACATTTCTTTTCGGCTTTGGGATATCGTTGTTCGCATGCATTCATCACCTTAGAGTAATAAGAGTAATAGAGTATCAGCGCATTTTCCGAAAACTGCTTTTTTGCTGTTGACCCCATTCCCATTTTAAGTCCTTCTTGAGTAGGTCGGAGAGAGGTTTTGCCAACTTGGCGTAGTCTTTTATGAACCTTCTGTAATGACCTGAAAGACCCAGAAATTGACGGATTGCCTTGACGGAGGTGGGACGAGGAAAGTTCTTAATCGCGGATATTTTATCGGGATTAGGCTTCACTCCTTTTCTTCCGATTATGCGACCGAGGTGGGCCATTTCGGAGCGTAGGAAATCGCATTTGTCCGGCTGGAGCTTCAAATTCGCATCCCGCAGCCTCGTAAATAATCGCCTTGCTCTCCTCCCGTGCTCCTCAAGAGTGTTGGAGTAAATAATCATGTCATCTAGGTAAATAAATGCTTCGGAATCCAACATTCCTTTCAATACAACGTTTAAAAGGCGCTGAAAAGAGGGTAGTGCGTTCCTGATACCCATAGGCATTCAGTTATACTAGTGTTCACCTCGTCGTGTCGAAAATTCTGTCTTGTATTGATAGTCCGGATGTGTTTCGATTTGATGGAAGCCACTCGCAAGGTCGAAGACCGTGAAATATCTAGCAGTCCCCAATCTGTCAAAGATCTCATTAATGTTGAGGAGGAGGTAGGCATCTCCTATCCTCCATTTTTTCTCACCGGAGGCGTCGATTTTCTTAGGGACAATCAATAAGGGGGAGTCGTATGGAGACGTGGAATTACTAATGATCCCACTATTAAGCTGTTTTTAAATTTAGATGTCGACCTGCTTAAGGGCTACATGCGGGCTACATGAATAATCTCGGCATCGGTACCTCTTATGAATAATCTCGTCATCGGTAGTAAGTATCCGGTGTTGGATCAGGTGTAAGTTAGATTTTTGCCGCTCAGATGCAAGATATCGGCAAAATCCTCCCCCTATCCGGACACAAGATCTTTCTCTTTGGGAATTAGGTGGGACATATGCAGACTTCGCATCACACTTTTTCCACGTTCCTGGTAGGATGTTACTGGCTCCTCCTGTAGATTTTCTGACTCAAAATCTGTGGAATCTTCGTCGGGGAATCTGCAGAATTCAAAAGGAATGAGTTCCTGGGGTGGAAGTTCTAACTCGATGTCATCTTCTGTGGTGTTAATAGCGAAAGCGTGGCACACACCGTTGTCCGTCGAGATGACAGCCTCCCCGAGATACAACCCTTTAGGGATATCGACTCTGGGTAGGTAGCCTGGCGAGAGTTTCGGGTTGGTGACTTCCAAGGGGATGGGTTGCTTAGTTCTGGCCTTGATAGTGAGAATCCTTGAGAAAGGTTTGACTTCGGGCCGAAGTTTCACCTTAGCGTCGCGGGACTCCTGGTCCGCGAAGGGGATTGGGGTTACGGAATCTGACACTAAAACCAACGCATTATGTCGGAACAATATCTGAGCCTGCTCTTGTCTAAGATAATGTCGACCTAGGATTCCGTCGGTCGAGATTGGGAAGTTGTTAATCACCATGTGGAATTCAGCCGGCGTTTTCAGGATATAGAGCTCGATTGTACCAATCGTCTTGACAGGGTGATTTGTGTTTCCTGTTATAAGCACGGAATTTTTGACCTCGAGAATCAATTCCAGCCGAAAAGCGCATAGTTTTATTAGGTTCGTATCCGATCCGGGATCAACGAGGAAACTCGATTTTGGGTTCCGGAACTCAGGGGTAACTACTTCGACTACTGGTGAATCTTCTGCTTTTGCTCTTGCTCGAAAGACTCTACGGAATTCTCCGAGAAGTGGACTTTCTTGGGACGCTCTTGGGACTTCGGACTCGCCGTCGCGTCGTAGTGGCGAGCCTGGGAGGAGTTTAAACTCCCGGTAGGTCCTGGTGATGTGTATCGTGGAGGGGTAGCGTTTTTCAGGCGCTGTCCGGTCCACTGTAGGTTGGTTTGCCCTTGTTGGTTTTGGGGCAGTTGCGGGTTTAGAGGAGAGGGCATCGCGTACGGTGGATGGGGAGCATAGGGGTAGTTTTTCGGCTTCATCATTATGGTACTTTCCTTGTTCTCATGGACAGTACCCTCATTGTAGCTAGTAGTATATTTTTCTTCAATCGCATGCCTAGCTCCGCTAAGTAGGCCGTGCACACGATCATAATAATCACTAACAGTCCCCGTCTGTTCCATCCTAAGACTTACAATGGCCTCAAAGTACAACTGATACTTTTTTGAAGGGGCAAAACGCTTCTTCAGGTGTGCGATTACCTCATTAACCGTACTGCTCCGTTTGCAACGTTCTGTAGAAATTCCTTCAGCGGAGGATTCCTACCGTCAAACAGGGGGATGTGGCACGTGCTCGGTTGCAGGGTCATACATTCCAGCACGGTTGCCATCGCGGAACTAGCGTCCATGTTCATAATATGATTCGGGCCAGGTATATTGGGGTTAGGTCTTCCCGTCAGGGTGTCGCCGATATTAGACCGGTTGGCTGCGCCAGAATTCGGATCTTGATCGAGCATTCTGGATGTATTGTATGTGGTACGATAGCCTCCGAATTGCTCTTTCAATCAAGCTATGTTTTCACCCTATCGTCAAGTGTCGCTATACATACATAGACATGGGTGTGCACACAGACGTGTGCATCCATGTGTATCCTTTAAAATGAAATCGTCTGGGGCTTTCTTGAGATTAGAGCCTAATTATATAACCTATCCTTTAAAATTCTTGATCCTATTACCTACAAGAATTTAGGAATCTCAGCCGGGGATCACGTAGCCAAGGAAAAAAAAAGAAAAGAAAAAAGAACCTATTCAGGAGTTCCAATATCCTACTCAATGCGTGATTCGAATTTGAACATTAGGAATCCCTGGCAATAGTATCCTCCCTTAAATGTTCTCTGTCTAACTCAGAGTCGTCGTTAGAGGTGTCTAACTGAATTACTTCGGCTACTACGGGGGGATTATTCCTGTACCTAGGGTGATTCTCTTCTGTGAACGCCCTTCTTCTTTGCGCAAGTGCCTCCTCCACTTCGAAGTCAATTTCTAGAATAGGTCATAAGTTCTGCACGGTGGGTGCAGGTCGTTTAATTGGCCTTACTGCGCATACAGGAACTGTATTTTCCGTCGGACAAACTAAGGATCTGTATATCACGGATTGCGTGGGGATAACAGTAGCGCTCTGATGTTTTCTTCCCGAAGGCTTCCTTCTTTTGCAGGGTGGTTTGGGGACCGTTGGATTCCCTAGACAGGACATAGGCTTAGAAAGCTTCGAGCACTGCGCGGAACAGGGAGAGCAAATAAATCGCTAAGATCCAGCGTGAACGAACTATTCAAAGAATTCAAATTGGTGGGTTCACAATGTGAATTCTTCTCGCTTTCCACTCCTATGAAAGGAAGAATAATAATTCTGACTCTTCGCGTGGAACAACAGAGTCAATGACTCGACCTTTAATCCACAGAGGGAAAGAACCGCTAAAATTCGGATAGAACTAATTCTATCGGAATTTTGCTTCATTAGACTTCCTCAGTTGGTGAGATGTGCTCTAGATACACTCACGATTCACTGTTTTTCGCCTATCTCTGTTTATCCTTTGAATTTATTTTATTCCACGTTAGCGGGGTGGTCCGATGACTGTGGAGTACCTATCAAGACATAGGCTTAGAAAGCTTCAAGCACTGCACGGATCAGGGAGAGCAAATAAATCGCTAAGATCCAGCGTCAAATAACCATGAAAGAATTTAAATTGCTGGGATTACAATGTGAATTCTTCTCGCTTTCTACTCCTATAAAAGGAAGAATAATATTTCTGACTCTTCACGTGGAACAACAGAGTCAATGACTCGAAGTTTAATCCACAGAGGGAAAGAACCGCTAAAATTCAGATAGAACTGATTCTATCAGAATTTTGCTTCACTAGACTTCCTCAGCCAATAAGTTTCACACAAAAGAGAACATTGAAAAGCAGGTACCCCTTAACGCAGGGGTACTCCTGGATTGGACAAATATATACCTTTGTTGCAAACGCACGCAGCACGAGATTCCTGAACCCCTATATTCTTGGGAACCTGAACTCTTCATCAGCCGGGACTCATTCACGAGTTCGTATGTTCGCGTCTTTACCTAGCCAGGATTCGCAGTAGCAAGCTTAAAGGATCGCACCCTAATTGCTGCGTTGGATCAGCTTCAAATTTGCCTCTGATTTGACAAGGACGATATTAAAAAGGAGGAAAATTGTTAAGACGTTCTCAACCAGTCAATGTAGAGTCATTGAGCCTTGAGCGGCTGGATTCGATTCTCGGGCACAACAAAGGTCACAATTTGTTGGGGACCAGGTTCGGCGATTTCTGGAAGGGACATATTCAATTGAGCCAGTCTTTCAGCGAGTTGAGCTCGAACTTGTTTTCCAGCTCTTGACTGAAGTCGGTAGTGGAAATTTATTTTTTTCATGGCTGGAGCCATAGAAGTCTGTTTGACCATGGAAGAGAAAATCATACACCGATTTTCAGAAAGGGCAAAAGACAACCAACTATTGGATACCAGGATCAGAATACAAATCCCTGCCTTCTGACCCGGTTCTGAATTCGGAATTTGTTCAATTTTAATTAAAATTAATGTCGAAAAATTCAAACGGCCCCGCTGAAAAGCGCTGGAGTTTGAATTCAAAAGAAAACTTCCTGCTAAAAAGCACAGAAATAAGCTCTTAAAAAATTCAATTTTAAAACAAAATAAGGGCAAGAAGGATTTTAAATTTAATAATAATTAAAGTTGAATCATTCGAACGGCCCCGATGATAAGCGCAGGCGTCTGAATTCAAGGGAGAAATTCCTGCTAAAAAGCACAGAAGTAAGCTCTAAGAAACTTCAATTTTAAAATGAAATTAAGGAACGAAATGTTTTAATTTTATTAAAAACTAAAGTTGAATAATTTGAACGGCCCCGCTGAAAAGCGCAGGCGTTTGAATTCAAGAGAGAACTTCCTGCTGAAAAGCACAGAAGTAAGCTCTAAGAAACTTCAATGTTAAAACAAAATTAAGGAAAGAAAGATTTTAATTTTAACAAAAATTAAAGCTTAATTATTCAAATGGCCCTGCTGAAAAGCGCAGGCGTTTGAATTCAAGAGAGAAATTCCTGCTAAAAAGCAAATAAGTAAGCTCCAAGAAACTTCAATTTTAATACAAAATTAAGGAAAGAAAGATTTTAATTTTAACAAAAATTAAAGTTGAATAATTCGAACGGCCCTGCTAAAAAGCGCAGGCGTTTGAATTCAAGAGAGAAATTCCTGATAAAGAGCACATAAGCAAGCTCTAAGAAACTTCAATTTTAAAATAAAATTAAGGCAAGAAATGTTTTAATTTTAACAAAAATTAAAGTTAAATAATTCGAGCGGCCCCGCTGAAAAGCGCAGGCGTTTGAATTCAAAAGAAAACTTCCTGCTAAAAAGCACAGAAGTAAGCTCTAAGAAACTTCAATTTTAAATAAAATTAAGCAAAGAAATGTTTTAATTTTGATAAAAATTAAAGCTGAATAATTCGAGCGGCCCCGCTGAAAACCGCAAGCGTTTGAATTCAAGAGAGAACTTCCCGCTAAAAAGCACAGAAGTAAGCTCTAAGAAACTTTAATTTTAAAACAAAACTAAGAAAAGAAAGATTTTAGTTTTAAAAAATATTAAAGCTGAATAATTCAAACGGCCATGCTGAAAAGCGCAGGCGTTTGAATTCAAGAGCGAACTTTCTCCTAAAAAGCACAGAAGTCAGCTCTTTTTTATTATTATTTATCAGCATTTGGAACTCGAAAGTCCATTGCCTCATCTACCCGCGACCGCCACGCGTCTATATCCTGCGCATCATCCATCCACTCATTATAATCATATCCTAGTTCTACCAAATCTTTTTTTAAATTATCCCTCCAC
>JBAGKK010028700.1:0-11077 GCA_037177015.1 Euceroptres primus
TTGTTGGTGCTTTGCATGGGCTTTAGGGTCGAAAATTAAAAAAAAAAGCTGTGGTTTTTTAACCAAACGTTTCGACTTTCATGTGAGTCCTCTTCAGTGGTTTATTTCTAAAAACGGAAGTTACATGTGATACAAACGCTGTGTGTTTAATTGAACAATTATACATTTTGATAACTAAATATACGAGTTTCTTTGTTTCAATTTCTGCCATTCTGAATGTTTAAAACATTTTTTCTTTTATAATTGTATGTAAAGATAAAAATCTTTTAATGATTGCTTAAAACTCGTATATTTAGTTACCAAAATGTATAATTGTTTAATTAAACACACAGCGTTTGTATCACATGTAATTTCCGTTTTTAGAAATAAACCACTGAATAGGACTCACATGAGAGTCGAAACGTTTGGTTAAAAAACCACAGCTTTTTTTTTTAATTTTCGACCCTAAAGCCCATGCAAAGCACCAACAAATTTTATAACCAGAGTGTCAATAGAAACCAACAAGATGTATTTTATTTATTTTATTTTATTAAGTTAATTTTATGTAAAAACTTACTCTTTTTGAAGAAAAATTTAATTGCTTTCGATTCATTCGCTCAAGATTGCAGGAAATTCCAATAGTTTTTAAAAATTTCATTCCTCAATTATTTTTCATTTATCGTTTTTTAATTATTCATTATTCACTTGTACTTTTGAAAAAATTAGATGCACAAATATCTTCAATCAGAAATAGAAATATCTTTTCTGGTTCTGTTTCTGCTTCTAATGTGAGATTTATCCAATGAAGGTTCAACGAAGACTGACATTGTCTCTTCCACCAGACAGAATTGATTTTCTCTATAGCTTTAGCGACCAACTTTCCTGGAAGACTTTAATAGCAGTGACAATTATCCTTGCATATTTTATCATATTTATGAAAACTGGGAAGAGTTTCATGGAAAATAATTCACTGACAATTATCTTATGGGGGATCCTAAGAAAGGAAAGAATAATAAATTAACAAAGGGTTGAGAATAGAGACACTTTGTCTGTGGTGATATCAGTACTGAATTGACTGGCGAGATGGACGAAGCATACAGTCATTATTATATAGTTAACAAATCCCTTTTATCGCCAATGGGAATATGGCCATATCAAACGAAATTGAAGAAGCTACTGATTAGAATTACAATTTATATTGGTATTTTCAGTCTCTTTGTACCAGAGGTAATAATATATTTAACTGAAATTAAATTAAATCTATTAAACTATAATAAATCAGCTTAAGTTCCTTCTAATGTCATTCGTAATAATAATCGAAGTCAAAATAAAAGACAGTACCACCTTGTATGTATATTTTTTTTATTGAAAATATTTATTACCCAAAAATAGGTAAAAATATGATGACCGAGTTTACACTTACAAATTTGTTCCAAATAAGCCCAGATCATCCCGATTTGTTACAATTAGGCCCGGATTATCCAAAATTTATCCAGAATATCTTAAATTATTCCATTTCATTCCAGTTATCCTGTGTCAATTCTTGTTTACTCGGTTTATCACGATTTGAGTCGGTTTATCCCATACTATCCCAATTTCTAATATATTATCCCGAATATTCCTATTTAAAATATATCATCCATGTTTATCCAGTAGATTTATCCTAAATTATTCCCATTTATCTCAAATTATACAAATTCACCTGCTTTATCTCAGATGATCCCGGATATTCCGATTTATCCCTGTTTATCCTTGTTTATCCAGTAGATTTATCCCGACTTATTCTAGGATATACTATTTACCCTGGTTTATCTCAGATGATACCGATTTATAATATCTCATCCTAAATACTCCGATTTATTCCTCTCTATCCTTGTTTATCCAGTATATTTATCCCGGCTTATTCCATATTATATCATTTAACCTGGTTTATCTCAGATTATCCCGATTTATAATATCTTATCCTGGATATCCTGATTTATTTTTGTTTATCCAGTAGATTTATCCCAGATTATCTCGATATATTCCAGATTATACTAATTAACCCGTTTTATCTCAGATGATCCAAATTTATAATATTTGATCCTGGATATCCCGATTTATCAATTAACCCGGTTTATCTCAGATAATCTGGATTTATAATACCTTATTCCGAATATCCAGATTTATCCCTTTTTATCCAGTAGATTTATCCCATACTATCCCGATTTATTCCAGATGATACCAATTAGTTCGTTTCATCTCAGACGATCCAGATATAGTAGTAGTATAGTATAGTATTATTTATTCCGACTCATGCTTTTTAAGCTTAGAGTACTCAATACATCCTAATTCCTAACTTTTCTTAATTCTAAATTCAAATATTCATAGTTCTCTTATTCTAACATTCCAGTTCATTGATTTCTTGTGTACACTTTTTAATTTTCTCATATACACATTATTCCACTTCTTCCTCCAACTCCTCTCTCTTGTTCCTTCCGTTACAATACTTCTGGCCTCCCTTTCAAATGCCCTTGTGAGGTCACACTTTTCCTTCGAAACATTTCCTTTGAGTGCCTCTTTTAGTTTTTCTTCTCTATTCTCTCCTTCCATCCACATTTTTTCCACTCCCTGACGCTGTCTTCCACGAATTCGTCGAGTTTTTTACAGGATATTATGTGCTCCAGAGTTTCATCTTTCTCATCGCAAAGCCTACACTTAATGTTTGTGTAGTCTTTATTTCCTGTTTTCCCGACGTTCCCACATCGCATCCTAGTCCATTGCTCTCTCTTTTTTTCGGGTACCTCCTTCTTCTCCCAGTATTTATCTACTCCAGGTCCTTGTTTCCAGAGGTGGTATCCTTTACAGTTTACAGTATCTAGATTCCGTAGCCTTAATTCAGTCTTCCATCATAATTTGCTCCTTTCGTCGTTTCACGCCTTTTACAAGTTGCTTTTGAAGCTCTCCATCATTTTCTTCTTTTAGCTTCCTCAGCCATTGACTAATCTCCAACTCCATCTCTTCAAGCGCCACCTTCATCTCTTTTCCCACTCTGAGGGATTGTTATTTTCTAATCCCCTTATTTCTTCTAGCAGATATGCCTTCAGCCACCTTTCTTCTCCCATATCCATTATCTCCAGCAAATAGCTTCCTGCCCTCCTTCTTGCTTCTACTTTCACTTTGGTCTTTTCCGATTCCAACCTCCATAAGTATGTAAGCAGGTGTCTTTCTGTCCAATCCCATTATCATCTTCATATACCTTCCTTGAAGTTTCTCCCATTCGTCCGTTTTATGCCAGCCTCACACTTCCACGCCGTACATGAATCCCGATTTAACCAAAGTGTCTAACAGGTATGCTCTTCTCCTCAATCCTTTTATTCTACTCCTCTTCATCACTCCCCACCCAGAGTTTGAAGCTTTTTGAGCTTTTCCTCCCATACTTCTCACGTGCCTACTGTACGTGCCTGTCGTAAAGAACCAGAAACCCAGGTACTTTTAAGTTCCGACAATTTCGAGTTCTTTCCCATTGAAGTTCTAAGATTCTTCTTTTTTGAGCTTCCCTCCTTTTTTAAAGACCATTATTTTTGTTTTTGTGACGTTGACTTCCAGTTTGTTTTTCTTCATGTATTTTTCCAATGTTTTTAGCATTTGTTTCAGACCATCCGCCTCCTCTGCCAAAAGTATCATATCATCGGCGAATTTTATTGCAAAGATTTTCGTTTTCCCAATCGCCGTTCCTCCTTCCTTTCTCTTGATCAGTGCCTCGTACAGGTCCTCCAGAAAGATGTTGAAGAATAATGGACTCAGTGGGCATCCTTGTCTTACTCCCGTTTTTGTCTTGAAGCTCTCCGAGATTCCCTGTTCAACAATGAGCGCGTTTTGAGTATCCCTATATATTTCCTTGATCATTCGTAACATTCTTTCAGTCACTCCTATGCGTTCTAACTTTTCTATCATGATATCTCTGTCAATTGAATCGAAAGCTGTCTTGAAATCCACAAAGACCGCCATTAATCTTCCTCTCTCTCTCTCTTCAATCGATTTCCTATCAGTGAATTCAAGACAAAAACATGGTCTCGTGTTCCCCTCTTCTTCCTGAATCCTGCTTAGCTTTCTCCTATTTTCCCCTCCTTTTCTATCCATGTCCTCAATCTTTCGGCTAATATTGCAGCTAACAGCTTGTATTCTACATCTAGGAGTGCAACTCCCCTGTAGTTCGCTGTTTTTTCTTCGTCGCCTGCTTTGAAGATTGGGTAGATCCATGCGATGTTCCAGTTAGCCGCCAGCTTCCCCTTCTTTCACAGTCCATTAAGAATATTTGATAAATCTACCATTGCTTCTGCTGGTAAATTCTTTTAGAATTCGGCGATTATTCCGTCCTCCCCTGCCGCCTTTTTAGTCTTCATCTTATTCAGCGCCTATCTCACTTCTTCCACTCCGAAGTCCCGGTTCAAGAAATCGTCCTCTGCTACCTCCTCTTCTTCCTAATTTCCTTGCTCTCTTTCTCTTTGCTCCTTATTTTCTTCTCCTGTCTCCGTCAAATCCTCTTCTGCATTCAGTAATTTTTTGAAGTGGTTTACCCAGCTTTCTTTGCTTATTCTTCTTCCTCTTCTTTTCCTTCTAGGCCGGTAGACTCCTATTGCTTCCCAGAAATCACTCATCGTTTTGCTTTCTTTTACTCTCTTCCATTTTTTTCCTTCCATTCCTTTGCACTTTTTTTGAGATAGTTTCCGAGTGTCCTCCTAGCTATAACGTACACTCGTCTTTTATTTTCCTTCTCTTTTTCCTTTGCGTGTCTGTATTTTCTTAACTTCCTTCTTGCCTCCTTTTTCATTCTTGCGTATTCCTTGTCGTGATGCTTTCTTCCTGTTAGTTCATTTCCTTCCATTCTTTCCAGTTTTCCTGTAGCTTATTCTGGAATTCTTCTCTTTTTTCTTCTTTCTATAGTAATTTCCAGTCTTCTCCTTCCTGGACCTGGTCTTCCCATCTTCCCTCTTGGTCCGAATTTTCCCATTCCGAGTCGCGTACTGTGAACATCACTGGCATGTGATCAGATTATACTCTGTCCAACACTTTGAGGTCTTCTACTGGGTTCCTTCTTCCATTTTCCAGGGCGAGTACATAGTCTAGCACTGAGCTGCCTCCCGCTCCGACGTAAGTCAAGTTTCCTTTTTCATCCCCTGCGGTTCTTCCATTCATAAACACCAGTCCGAAATCCTCACAGATCTCGAGCATCTTTTTTCCTTCTGCATTCAGGATTTTTTCCTCCGATCTTATCTGCTCTTCTTCTGCTTCTGTGTCTGTTTTCCCTTGATCCTCTCCTATCCTTGCGTTCCAGTCCCCAGCTATCAGCATCCAATCATACTCTTTAATTCCTGATTCCACGAGATTATTAATTTTTGACCTGACTACACTTACTCCCACGTTGTTGCAGATTGTGATCCAGATATATAATATCTGATCCTGGATTCTGGATTTATCCCGGCTATCCCGATTTATTTCAAATTATACCAATTCAACCGCTTTATTTCAGATGATCCCGGATATACCGATTTATCCCTGTTTATCCTTGTTTATCCAGTAGATTTATCCCGACTTATTCCAGATTATACCAATTTACCCGTTTTATCTCTCATGATCTCGATTTATAATATCTTATTCCGTGTATCCCTATTTATCCCTAATTAGCTCCGCTTATCTCTGTTTTTCTCCTGGTTTATCCACCAGAATGATCCAAGATTATCCCTATTTGTTCCGATTAGGTCCATATTATCCCAATTTATCCCAGATTGTCTTGATTTTTCTTCGGATATTCCAGATTTAATTTGTGATATTTAAATTTATGATATTAGTTTCTAGGTTCAACTAATGGTCGACAACCTATAACATCTTTAAATTTTAGTTTCTAGGATTGGTAAAATCTTGGGGAGACGTGGATGCCACACTTGAGTGCTTTCCACCCCTAATTATACTTCAGACGGGCACCACTCTTTTAACAAACTGTATTTATAACATGGATAAAGTAAGATAATACATAAATAATATTAAATAAATAATATATGATAATATATAAAGTAGAATTATAATTTTAAAAAATTATAATTATAATAAATTAAATAGAATTATAATTATAAAAAAATTATAAATTTAAAAATTATGATTATAAGATAAATAAAATTATGATTTTAAAGAAAATATAGTTTTAAACATTATAATTATAATCAAAAAGCAATATAGAGTTAATTATAATAATATATATAACACACATTCTCTGCAGAAAAAATAATAGTTCAAGTAACAATATTTCTTTCTTCTGCTGCAAATTGTGTACTTTTTAAAATTTATGTTTACTGCAAAACGTCTTAAACATCCTTCAGCAAAAAAACAAATCTTGATTTTAGATGGAGGTGCTCCTTTCAAAAATACAAAAAGATTGGACCACTTGGACATCAGGACCTGAATTTGAAATTCTGAATGCTTATGCTTTAAAAGGAAAAATATTTAGTATCATATTTGCAAGTAAATAATAGAAAAATTATTTTCAAACCGGCACTAATCCTCCAAATTTTAATAATTAACAAGTTTTGTCCCAAAAATAAGAGTTTTTTCAAAATTTTGAATATTTTACGAAATACTTATTATTTTTACAATGTTCTTGGGCTCATTTTAAAGTTTTTTTTCCTAAAATTCTGCCAAAGGCTAACGTTAGTACAAAAAAATCTATAAAAGAATGAATTTAAGCCTAAAAACATTTTATTTTATAAAAGATAAAGAAATTAATGTTAAAATATTAATTTCATTATCAATATTTAATAATATATAATAATATTAATATTATTATTACTATTAAAATTATTTTTTAAATATTTTTTTATAAATAAGGGTAGTCTGAAAATCCTGACAGTACAAAATTACCGAAAAATATAATTCCCAACATTATGAAATCGTCGCGACAATATAAAATTCTTGACACTGGAAAATTACCGAGACTAGAAAATTCCCGACAGTTTATAACTTTACCAAAATTGAAAATTACTGACACTGAAAAATTCCCGAATAAAAATTGCCGACATTGTAAAATCACCGACGCTGGAAAATTCCCGACACTTGAAAATTCTCGACATTCGAAAATAGCCAGAAAAAAATTGAAAACTCTTTTATTAAATAAATTAATAAATAAATCATTTAAATAGTAATTTAATAAATAAATTTATTGAAGTTATTCTGTATTTTTTAAATGTTTTAAATTAAATTAATAATTAATAATGATAATATTAATAATATTTTACAATATCCGCAATTTTCTTTCGGGAATTTTCAATTTCGATAAAATTATAAACTGTCGTCAATTTTTCAATATCGGCAGCTTTCCAGTGTCGACAATTTTATATTGTCGGCAATTTTATAATGTCGGGAGTTTTATTTTTCGGCAATTTTTTTCGGTAATTTTGCAGTGTCGGCAATTTTCTTTATCGGAAATTTTCAGTCATCCCATAAATAATTATAAATATTGAGTTTTGTATAACTATATTTAAAAAATTTTGTTAATTTTAAATTTTCTTCAGCTTTGATATTCAGCAATATGTTAGATTATTATGCTTTGCCTCTTATTGCACCTTTTTTGGATTTGGTGATGCCATTAAATAAATCACGAACCAGAAAACCTCTTTACATCACAGAGTATTATGTAGATCAGGATGATTATTTTTACTGGATTTTCGCACACGGTTCTCTCACAAGTACTATATTTATCGTTATTCTTGTGGGTGTCGACGCCATTTTTATGGTGGTTATTTACCATGCTTGTGGCGAACTAGCAATCATAGGGTAAAATTTTTTCAAATATATCAAAATTATGCAAAACTCATTTTTAAACAATTTAACAAAATATTTGCAATGCCTCTGTTTAAAAACAATTATTTTTACAGATTCAGATTAAAGAGCCTTTTGAAAACAGATCAGAGTGTTTCCAGCATCCATGAAATTAAACTAGTAGAGAAAATTAATCAGGAGATTAAATTTTGTGCCCAGACACATGCAGGGGTTATAATGTTTGTATTATTAATAAGGATGTACAAAAAAAAAAAACTCAAAACTGGACTCTATTTCAAAATTTCCAGTTTTTTGCACATCCCAATTTTTATGCAATATAAATCCACTGTCTATTTTTCATGATGATCATCAAATTGTTTTTATTAATTGGAAAAATCTTTCCATTTTGTTCAAGCTTTGTCAATAATATCTGCGAATGCTTTTCAACCGCATATTTCTTGGTCCTGGGATTCAATATGGTAATCATTAGTATCACAGGGGTTCAGGTGAACATTTTTAATATTATAATACTTTAAAATTAATGGATCTTCCATTGGGATTTATTGATATGCATTACCGACTGTAGAAAATACCGACATACCACTTGTGATACATTAAAGCTGGGGGGTCCTTAAATCTGCATTACCGACTTTAGGAAATATCGAAATACCACTGCTGATAAGGTAGATTCCGGTGATAAGTGATCTACTACTACTAAAAGAAAATTCATTTTTATTCAGACAGTGATGAACTTAAATCATCTGAGTGAAGCCACGACATTTGGAGCTTTTGCTCTTGGTCAGATGTTTCATCTTTTCTGCCTCAGTGTCCCTTGCCAACAGTTGATCGATCACAGCGTTGAATTAATCGACAGCATGTATATTGAACTTTAAAATAATAATTAAAAATTATAAATAGATATTAAATTGTTAATTAAAAAATTATAAATTATGAATATCTAATAAAGAGAAACGGTTCCATATTAATAATAAAATAAATTTAATTTTAGATACAATAGTTACTGGTATCACTTGCCCCCTGAATCCCGAAAAATGTTGATAATGATTATGAGAAGAAGCTTCAAGCCCAACGTTTTTACAGCGGGAAAATTATATGTTTTTTCAATGCAGAATTATGCGTCGGTAGGTAAAATTAAAATCTTTCAAGAAACAAGTTCGAAGTTTATATTGTATTTCTACTCTATTGTAAATAATATAATTTTTTATATTTTCAAGATTCTTCGAACGTCAATGTCGTATTTCACTGTATTATCATCAGTGCGATAATAAACTACGAAAATATTTGTCGCAAATAAAATCTAATTCTTAGTTTATGTAAAACTTTATAAATATTTTATAAATTTAATTTCCTGTATTAAAGTGAAGTTTGTCATTTTCTCAGAATTTGTACTTCATTATTTTATTCCTGCTGCGCTTTTTAAACCTGTCAAAATAATAACGAAATATTAATTTTAAAATTATTTTAATTTCATTTTTTAATTATACTAATTTACAGGAAAAAGTTGTCATGTATCCAGATTCGGTTGGTATGTCAGTAAAACAAAAAAGTCGGTCTCTTACCGACCGATTTATGGATCTTGATTTTGTAAACTGGGGATTTTCCGTCGAGGAAACCCCTATTTACATTACCGACTGTAGTAAATACCGCCATAATACTGTAAATTGTTAATTGTTTTGATTTAATTAAACACTTATTTTTATTTTTATTATTTTATTTTTTGAATAAATTGTCCAACCTACGATATAAAAGATACTAAAATAATATATTAGTTTAATTTAGAGTATGGTAGATATTTGTAATTCCTTTGAAATAAAATTTACTTAAGAAAATTTTCGACGAGCAAGTGCTAAATTGTACTCCTTTCAATTTGTTTTGTCTGTAAGTACAACATAATTAAAAATTCTTAAAAATATTCAATACATATCAAACAACATTTTAATATAAAAAAATGTGTTACTGCGAAAAAATGTTGAATGTAAATAGTTTCATCGAATTTTACTTACTTTATTTATTAATTTGACTACATCGAAAATTATATAAAGACCAGTTTTTCAATGTAGCTGCTTAAGTTATCGTAATTTTTTAAACATTAGCAATGGTTGAATTTGACAAAAAAAGTTGAAAATGTAAAAATTTGTTAAAAATTAAAAATTATCAGCAATTTCTTGCTTGATTGCTTGAAGGTGGGGGCGGTCAGTTTCCGGGAAATTTAAGTTTAAGTTTCACTGAGAGCAATGCGACGAATCAGGGGAAGTTCAATGTGGTTTGAAAATCTGTAGAATATGAACATAATGTCGAATTCTTCGAATGTGGCTTATTGATCTCTTGAAAAGTATAAACCTTCTTTGGTTTGAAGCTTTCAAGGATTTGAGGATTAACGACAGCAGTAATTTCAAAATATATAATATTATTGACTCACAAAGAGTTTAAAAGTAGATGTTTATACAATGGGGTAAGTATTGGATTATAAGGATTTATGTCGGATTATAAGGATTATGAGGATTATCTTAGTGGGGATTATCTTATTAAAAAATTAATATTTCCTTATTATCTCAATTATCTTATATATAATTATCTTTTCAGGATTATAAGGATTTATGACGCTCTTTAGTCTGAATTGCCCTTTATTTATATTTATTTTTTTATGTTCATATTTGTGAAATTTATGTTCATATATATGTGAAACTTTTTTGCGTTTCCTTGAACCTTTATGTGTTCAGGAGTGGAAACCAGAGTCAGAATTTTACATTTGTTAACTATAAAATTTAAAAACTTTAGGAAGACGTTATCTATTATTATTTATAATAGATGATATTATCTATAATTTTTTTTCTGTTTGTTAAAATACAAAGGACAGTTCAATTGTGGAACGAATTACCTGCACAGCAGAAGACTTTCACATATTTTTCACATTCGTTTTGTTAGAGCAGTAGCGTCTCAAAGATGACCATTCTCAAAATACCCTACAATTTGGGTAATTTTTCACCTTTCTTTGATCAAAAAAACTCTCTAAATTTCTTGGAGTGAAATGTCACTCGAAGAGAGTGAATCGCCACTCTCTCGAAGTGTGAAAATCCAGCTTCTCCAAATCGAGTGAAAACTCACTCTCTGGAAAAGTGAAAAATTCACTCGATCTTATTGAGTGACATCTCACTCCAAACGAGTGAAAATTCACTCGAAAGGAGTTAAAAGGCTCACTAGACGTTAGAGTGAATTTGTTCACTCTGTTTTTTTGAGTGAGAACATTCACTCCAAACGAGTGAAAATTCACTCGAAAGGAGTTAAA
>JBAGKK010028711.1:0-11077 GCA_037177015.1 Euceroptres primus
CCGAGTCAAATTTTTTGGGAGGGCCGACTTCAGCGTCGTTTTTAGAATAATTAAAATTTTTTTTTCAAAAGATTTTTTTGTACATAAAATATGTTAAATAATAACCCTGAAAAGTTTAAATATCGTTTTTTATTTTTTTTTGTGAAAAAAAAATTGAATTTTAGACCTTGAATTTTTGATGTCTAGACCACCGGGACCCCCTAAACGAAAACATTGTCGCCTGAAACGGTTTTAAATGTAATGTTTGAATAAAATTTGTATACTATTTATAAAAATTTATTTTCCATATAGAAACCGTCCAAACTGGTAAAGGTCTACTGATAATGCCTCCCGAATCTAAGGACACTGCATTGTTCACTTCTTTTAAAGATAAGGTCTTCGATTCCATTAATGGTCAACTTCTAACTCCAGACAAGCCTCTGCGCAGAATCATTTGTGATGTCTTGAATTCTGGAATGCTGCTCGCGAAGTTTCAAGAAAATACGTTTTCTCGAAACAGAAACAAGAAAAACATTTCCTAGTACGTCTTGTTTGGACGCTTGGCCCGATATTTTGGATTCAATGTAGAAACTTTGGCAACGCCGCACCTCACATCACCGCACGCAATTGGGTTCAATTCTGCCAGAAAGATGCTGGATCTTCATTGTTTTACCTGCTATCTTTGATTAAGAATGAAAACGGTGCAGAAAAAGGAGTGAGCGAAAGTGTATGCAACGAAAACGATGAAAACCTGGTATGGATCATTTCGAGCGTGGATTCATGCAGGCAAGCAGTCTCATTCAACGAAAATTACCGTACATGTGCTTGAGCTACTGTTGTAAGCTTGGTCAAATCTAGAATAGATTTCGAATGGCTTGAGTACAAGGAGCACAAGGATTTTCTGGCTAAGAACCTTGTGTGGCTAATTACAAAATTCTGCATCAAACAATAATGTTTACATCTCAATCAACCAGTAAGTTTTTGAAAACAGATTTTTCGACAATAAGTCGAATGCTTCAGTGGTTCTGTGGCTTCAGGGTGCTCTAAGAGTGACGACTATGGCTTGAGTACAAGGAGCACAAGGATTTTCTGGCTAAGAACCTTGTGTGGCTAATTGCAAAATTCTGCATCAAACAATAATGTTTACATCTCAATCAACCAGTTAGTTTTTAAAAACAGATTTTTCGACAATAAGTCGAATGCTTCAGTAGTTCTGTGGCTTTCTAAGAGTGACGACTATGGTCCGAATATTCATGGGAAGCGAATCCGTCGAGGTGGCAAAGGACAAAAGTTTTAAAAAATACCCTTGGAATATCGCACATAATGTATCTGTATGTAAAAAAAACTTTCATATTCTCAGCGTTGACAAATGAACTGAAATTTCAAGCAAAAATTTAACTTTTCGTAACCAGTTGGCACTATAATTCCTAGTAAAGTTTTAGCGGTTTTCTTATCATTTCTTTTTACTTATTCATATTAAATTATGAGTTAGGTCTGAAATTATTATGTCAGTAAACTGTCGCAATAATGTTATTAGTAAGATTTTGAAAGCCCATAAATACTGATATGAATTAAACAACATCTTCCTTTTTATTTATGAAAATTCCTTTCCCCCTTTCAATTATGTACTTCATGTGTTCGTAAGAAACAAAAGCAACTGGCTTAAAAAAAAAAACGTTTCAGTATTTTACGCAAGACCTTAACTTAAACGAGGATTTCGAATTTAGAAATTATAAAAAAAATTATTCTTTTTAATAATGTTTTTAAATTAAACTTTTCTGCATGCAGCATCTTTTATACAGAACTCTGACAGGTGCCTCTGCAACTGGAACATATCATTGTGCAAGGGAAACCTGCGGACGCACAATTGCATCTAGGTGTGCATCCTTTTTTGCATCCACATTTTACCAATTTTAATACATGAAAAAATAATATTGCTAATGCTAACACATCTGTGTCCATAGCACTCCGTGGGTGTCGTACCTGGAAATTATTTATTTATACTTTATAAGAAATTGTGTGGCAGAAAATATTGTACAACTGTTACGGTAGACCCCATGTAATTATTTCAAAATTGTTACTTTGTGTCAACTCTCAATTTAAGTACTAACTATTTCGAAATTGGCGATTTCCTAAAAACTTAAACAAGCTTAGTGTTAAAACTACAATAATTTCCGAAAGATAAGAAAGATGTGAAACGCAATCGCTTAGGCCACACATAGAAACGCTAGCAAGTATGGAATGACAGACCGTGCACTAATCATTAGCATTCTTACGAATCGGAATGCGGTGCACGGTCAGCCAGTTGTTTGCACCTTGGGACAGTTTTCCTTCGCCTCTAACACATGCTCCTGTTGCTACGACCCTGACTCGAGGCAAGTCACGTGACCGATGACACTCAATTCTGCTATGATGTATCATAGACGAATTGAGCCGTTCTCTACAAGAACAACTTAAGTCAGCAATAGTGCAAATGAAGACAACCTCAAAAGTAAAATAAAGTTATTATTCTATATTGTTATGAGTAAATCTGATACGCTTTTTTATTCTTTTTATCAAATACAACTATCTGACGATAAAATGCATCAAAGAAATTAATGTTTCATCATTCCCATATATTGTTATAAACAATTATGTGAAGAGGGTTATAAATTGTTTTTGCGGAGAATTTAGTTTTAGAGACTTTTAAAGAGTACTGTTTTTTACATATATGTTCAGATTTATTCCCAAATGCACAGAATCAGTAAAGCAACTGTCCAGAAATGTTGTGCAGTAGAACTATAGAAGTTTAAAAATTTATTCAACGTGTTATAACCAAATAAGTAGATGAAAATGGTTTTGCAGGAATAAGCAGTGTTTGCTCACTTAATTCCGACTCTATTTGAATTATTTATAGGTAAATAGAGTTTTTGCATTGGATTATTAAAATTAAATAAATAATTTGTTATGTTATTAACAAATATAAACAATTATACGCTTCAGCTATTTGTGATGGAATAAATACCGTTGACTTAATGGAGTTGACCATTAGTAACTCGGTAATGACACCTTGCTATCACATTTGGTATTCCATGAACAATTAATCACTTGACTAGCATTGACGCACTTCAGCGTCAGAAAAAGATGTGCCATAACTGGCAGTGACGCATTTCTGCGCATATTGTTTTATTTTTGCCCTGTCAGCAAGAATTTCATGAAACTCGGTACTACGGGGGTTTTCGGATCACTGAGTACGAATTTGAAATCAAAATGAAATTCAAAATGACAAATCCAATATGGCGTCTGAAATTTTGAAAGGTGCTTCTAGCTGGTTTTTGGGGTCGCCATATTACATTTTTCTAAATTTTGGACGCTATATTGGATCTACCATTTTGAATTTTTGAAGCTTGACCTCAAATTCGTACTCAACGACCCCAAAAACCATAGTACGAAGTTTTATCAAAATCTGTCAATTTATTAAATTTTTCAAAATTTATATTATGAATTTTACAATTTCGACCTTAAATTCGTATTTAGCTACCCGAAAAACCCCATAGTATTGAGTTTCAGAAGAATCGAACAGCATTTTGATCTTACCAGTTTTGGCTCAGTTGGTGCTGACACACGGTGTGTGCCAAAAGTTCCCGAACTTTTATTAAATCTCAATCTGTAATTTAATACGCACATTATTTTGCTTTTGTTATTCCTTTTGAAGCAATACAGTCTTTATAACGATTTTAAAGCTTTTGAAAACAACGCTGATAGTCGTCCTTTGTGATGGTCCTAAGTGCCTCGGTCAAAGCCTTCTGGATCTCCGAAATCGGATCAAATCGCAATCCTTTCAACTACATTTTGAGTTTGGGAAACTAAAAGTAATCACATGGTGACATATCTGGTTAGTACGCAGGATGGTTAAGGACTTGGACCGATTTTAAAGTCAGAAAATTGCCCACGGCAATGCACTTGTGAACCGGAGAATTTTCATGGAGGAGCAACCAACTGCTTTGCGCTTTGTATTGAGATCGAACCCTACGGATTCTGGCCAGAAAATGTGGCATCACGTCTAGGTAGTATTTTCCATTAACCGAGGAGCCTTCGGGAACAAACTCCTTATGAATCATCGCTTCCGAGTCAAAGAAAGTAATTAGCATGGTCTTGACTTGTTATTTTTGCAGGCGCACTTTTCTTGGTGGTGAGTTTTCTGGGTTCTTCCAAACAGCATTCTGTCGCTTTGTAAGTGGTTCGTATTGAAAACACCATTTTTTATCACCAGTTATGGTTGTTTTCAAAAAGTTTGGGTCGTTATCGGCGGCTGAAATGATGTCTTGAGCGTGCAAAACTCGGGTATGCTTTTGGTCGTCGCTCCAACTGTGTGGAACAAATCGCGCACAGACCTTCCGTAGCTTCAAATCGTCATTTAACATGCGATGAACTTGTGATTTGCTAGTTCCTGTAACATCTTCAATGTGTCTCACGAACATACAACGGTCCTTCCTTATCAGTTCTCGAATTTTTTCGACCGATTCATCCGTGCGACTCGACGCTGGCCGTTCGCTGCGCTCATCGTCATCCAGCGATTCTCTGCCTTCCTTAAACCTTTTAAACCAATCGTACACTGTTGTGCGTGACAGCACTTGATACCCGTAAGCTAGGGTGTCCCTTATTTAGTGGCCTTCAGAAATTTTGCGATTTTGGAGATGGACGCCCCCTCAGTTTTTTCCTTTTGCCATGAAAACGCCATATATTAAATTTAAGCTCAATCAGACGATTGCAAACCCTGCCGCAAGCGGCCTAAAGTAGTGGATTTTACATGAAATTCGCATTTATCGTTACGTTTCGGCCGTTTTGATATCCTTGGAGTGCGGAAGCGATTTGAGTATCATTAGGTTCCATTCTGAGTCAATCATTCACTCATTCACACCTTACCTGCCTTACATATCCTCCCCTGCTCCTCAAAAACGAATGGGAAGACGACGACGGTGGATGCCGGCGCTCGGTGCTCCTGCTGTGTGTCAGCCGTTAACCGCGGACAAGTTGTGACGGGAAACTTTGTGTTTACGTTTCCGGTTCGGTTATGTGCGCGTGTTTTCCTTCGTTTCGCGATATCTGAATGAAAGTGAGTGAGATGAGTGCAGCGAAAACAAACCGCAGTAGGAAACCTGTCTACCTGATAGATCACACAATTGAGGCCATAGCAGGTTTTAAGTTGGCTTCGCGGATTCAAGTACTGAGGTTTCTGATCCACCAATTACGGGAATACAATGGGTCTATGAGTGTTTTCGAAGCATGTAACGCTGATGCTGTGTGTGAATTATGGGAACGGGCTAGAATTCCGACGATGAAAAAGTGTCGCATTGTGAAGAAAGCTGCCGATTTGCACAAGGAATGGAGAGCTCTGCAAAAAAGTGCTACACGACGGTCAGAACGGCAAGTCCAGCTCGAAGGTTCTTTTAAGGATAAGTTTGAAGACCTCTTTGACGTTGCCCATGGCAACGCTATGAAAATCATGAAGATACAAGAGGATATAAATTTCCTAGTTCTACAGCGGCAGCAAGGGCGGCCTGGGTCGATGTCTTCTGTACGGGTTATGAAGCTGCACGGCACGGAGTCAAGACGCTGGGAAAGGCTGCAGAAAGAAGAGGAAAGAAAAACAAAAATGCAAGGTAAAGTACTTAAAGTTTTTATTTTTCAAAAATTACATTGTTTTAGTACTTTGGAAATATTGAAGGCCACTCGCGTTTTTCAGAGACACTTTGGTCATCACTTGCGTCCACAAGTGCTGTGCATTCGTCTGAGAGTGATACCCAGAACAGCAATTTGCAGCCTGAGAATGCAGACGAAATAGAGAGCCTCTCAGATGACACTAGTAAAATTAAAGAAACAAAGATTAAGAAGAGGAGAGGTTGTAAGAATGTTTTTACTTCAAATTTAGTAGCAACGATTGATACAACTAAGACAAGTGTTAGAAAGTTCACTGCAGTTGTGAGTGCTACAGCAAGTGCACTAAATGTAGATGTCAATACAGTCAATGTTAATAAAAGCACACTTCAACGCTTACGTACAAATTTGCGAAAGACAAACGCTAAAAAAGTTAAAGAAAACTTTCAAGAAAAACTACAGGAATCTGGCACTAAACTTATTTTTCATTTTGACGGAAAAAAATGAAGTTTGGAAACACTATGCAAGAGTGATTACCTGTAGTTGTCACGGGCTACAACGTTGACGAGCAGCTGCTGGGTGCTCCCCTGCTTCAACATGGAACGGGTGAAGCTACTGCCAGCGCCGTTGAACCGAGATCTCTTATACGCAGCTTGTCGCCACCACGTGTTTGAGATCGTCTCGAAGGGTGTCTTTGAAGTAACAGTAGCTGTATCTTGTGGTCCTGAAATTCCTCTTCTCAAGAGATTTCGCGAGGCATGGAAAGACATAGATTTGTCTTCGTTCAACGCAGGCTTCGCTGACAGAAGGTCGTCGGATCTCCAGGAACTGTCGGGACAAAACGTACTCAATTTTGTTCTGAGGAAGCTAAATGTACGTGAAATTTTTGAAACTACTCTACTTACCGTCTGATAACATAAATAAATCAGTTTAAGCATTTCGTAACTTTAATTCCAGGAGAGCCAATCTCGTGATGACTATCGGGAATTTCTTGAATTAGTCTGCATTTTCTTGGGAGGCACGTCTCCACGCGGAGTCAAGTTCTCTCCACCTGGTTGTATCCACGATGCGTGCTTTATGTCACGAGTTCTATACGCCCTGAAAGTTCTTCTTTTCAAGAGTCAGTTTAAGCTTACAGCTGCAGAAGAGAGGCGTATTAACGACTTCTGTCTGTTTTTTATTCTAGTGTACGTGAAGGCTTGGTTCACAGCTCCTTCCGCAATCCAAGCGCCGTACCATGACTTCCTTTTCTTGAAACAGCTACACGAGTACGCCTGTATAAACAAGAAGGTCTCTGAAGTAGCTGTAAAGAAGTTTTGTGGTCATCTTTGGTACCTTACGCCTGAGTGGGCCATTCTTGCTATTTCAGATAAATTAGTTCCTACTGGCGTTAAGCGCAGGATGGTTCAAGCCCTGCAGGCAGAGAAAACATCCGGTAAGGTTTCAATCGCCTACAAACGCTTGTCAGTTCAACCAAAGGAAATGTCAATGTTTCTTCTGCTAAACATGAATGATTTTGTGTCCTCGAAATCAATGAAAATTTTCCAAAGATTTGATTTAAAGACTGATTTTTTGAGTGCAGACTGTGAACAATGGCTAAACTGTGAGAGCTTCGTAAAAGCGCGTGACTTTTTCCGAGATTTTTCCGTGACTAACGACTGTGCTGAAAGGGCTGTTGGTCCAACTCAGGAATATTTAGCTCAAGTGAAAACAGAGGACAACTTACAAAATCTTCTGTTAGTGGCGCAACACTCAAGAAGAGTGATGCGTATGAAGACAAGAAGTTCCTTGCAGCTGAAATTTTTTAACTTTTGTAACTTTGACCTATTTTATGTGATTTTACGCTATGTTATGAGGTTTTACCGCTTGTATCGCAAGCACTAATGATAAACATTCATTTCTGATATAAATATCGTGAGATATTTATATCTCACGTACCTTGAGACTTGATTTTGCAAATATGTGTGGTTGTGTTTTACTAATAACATCTTCTAGTAGTTTTAAAAATTTCAAGGTCCTTGCGGCAGGGTTTGCAGTTGACGGATCGAGCTCAAACTTTTTATACGGTCTTCCTACATCAGAAGTAAAAAAATGAGGGGACGTCTGACATATTTTTTGTACTTCGATTTCTAAGGGACACCCTACCGTAAGCTTTCGGCAACATATCAAGCGTTTCCGTAAACGTCTTGCCTAATTTAATACAGAACTTGATGTTTGCTCTTTGCTCCATCGTGATTTCTCAATGATCCTCAAGGAGGTTCTATCGCTTTTTCTACTATGGTAACTTAACAATGAGTGGACTTATGACAGGACTTATAAAATAGGCTTCTACGAAGATAATGTGGCCACTATCACATAGATGGCACTAACAGTATCGTTCTTGTAACAGAAGTTCGGGAACTTTTGGGACCCACCGTGTATGTCGTACCAGTCAAGTGGTTAATAAAGGTATAAACAAACAATAAACTTTATTAACAAATGCACTATTTGTCTTTTTTTCGACATATAAACTTCGTTCTTTCAGCATAATAAATGGTAAATAACTAATTTTCAAACTTTGTTTGAATTTTTGGAAAACTATCCAAAATTGTTGTTTTTAACAATGTTATAAACAAATTTTACTCTTCAACAAATTCAATACATTTTTTCACTTCTATAATTCCACTTGAAAACCTTTCTGAATATTTACTTTATTTATTCTAGGTATTTTTGAATAAATTTGAATATTTGATAAAAAACGGTACTCTTCGAAAGTCAGTTTTTTCATTTTGTTTATTAAATAAAGAATGACTAAAAAACATTTCAAAAATCAGTTCGTGTTTCCAATACAATTTGTAGGGGATGCTGAAGCTTCTAGAATTCGCCACCCGAGAAAGCACCCTTCATTTTGCACTCCGCGAGTTACAACCCTGCCGTTTGGACACGTCGACTTGTTTAACTAAAAACAATATTATTAGGATTGCAAAAAGGGATCGCAACGCGCACGTTACGTAAAAGCGTGTTAGATTTCTGTTAGATTTCGTTGAATTCAGTTAATTTGCATTAAATTCTGTTAAATTTTATTGAATTCAGTTATTTTCTGTTGAATTCGGTACAATTTATTCTGTGCTTTTTTATGTTCCTTTTTCTTATTATCTCTATAAATTTTATGGGAATTTTCTTGATTATTTTTGAAATATCATACGACTTTTCTTATATTTTTATGCGATTTTTTGTTAAGAAGTATAGTCGATCCGAGGTCTGAAATTATGTAAAATTTCAGAAAACATTGAAAGATGACATAAACTTCTATTTCTTATAATACTTGGAAAATTATCGGAACTTTGAATAAAAAAAGGGAGAAGAAGAAATACAATTTTGAAATAAAGGAATTTTAGGGGATTTTGAGAATAATAGAGGAATAAAAGGGGAATAGGGGACTGACTGTGATCCCTGCATGTCTGAAAGTCATTTGTGATCGAATCCTCTTTTACTGTGTTCACACTGAAAAAAGTGCTCAATTATAATTAATTAGAAAACTTAAAATGACGATTTTCAAATGAAAGTCATGTAGAGTTTACCTAGAAAATTGATTTCAATTGATTCAAATTGCAGAACAAAGACCGCTTCCCATCAACCCCTAACCTTAAGTTACCTCCTAACTCTGAAATTATATTAAAATTATGAAGATTCTTTCAGACTTCCTATTAACGTGAAAGAAGATCACTTTGTCGGTACCGAAAACCTCAAAAATGCGCTTTCTTTTATTTGTGTTTTGATCATATACTTCGATGACAACTTGATAAATGAAAAAAGTGCGTGCTTTGGAAGTGTGATTTTAGAATAACTGCACGAGTAGAAAACGCAATTTTTAGGTACGTTTCATTAAAAACACACTAAAGAAACCGTATTTGTTCCAGAACTTCGGAAATTACGACAAAGCATCACTTAGTACGTCCAGCCATGAGATGACTTTATGGCAACCCAAAACAACCAAAAATTTAACTTTTCAAAAAATCAGAAAATTTTTTAAAACATTGATAAAAATGGAAAAGTAAAATCAGATGCTTAAGAAATTTAAAGAAATCAGTTCAATTTTTCTATTTGCAATAAAAATAAAAGTAACTCTGAAATTTTAATATATGGGGCATTATTTCTGAACTGTCCCAATTTTAAAAGTCATGTCTCCCAATTGCTTTCAAATTTTTAGTTTGTTTGTCTCAACGATAGTAGTTCACCCACAAATTCATAGACTTTTACTACCACCCCTTCTCAAATTACAGGGGGTGAAACTTTCATCCCCAGTGAAAAACGGGTAATTTCAAATGGTCATAACTTCCTTTCTACAAATGCGAATTAAATTTTTTATGAGTGATTTCTGAAGGGCTTTTCACGCCCTTCCATCCTATTAAATCCATTTTTTAATTTTTATAAACAAATTACGATGGAAAATGTTTATTTAACATTTTCTACTCTTCGGGTACTTTTGATTTTTTTAAAAGTAATTTTAAAAGAAAACTTGACTTTTTTCCAATAAAAATCTTGGTCGAGATTATGAAACGCCCAATAGTTATGCGGTTATGCGAATATATTCGAGCGAAGCCCTCCCTCGCGCGCTCGAACAGGCTGGACAGTCCAGCCGGTGCACAGTGGTCTGGAATAGGAATTTACTGTTCATAATCGCCCACGGGTCGTATTTCTTAACCGATTTGAAAGTTTCTTTTTTAAAAATGCTCATCATTAAATTTTTGAGAGAATTTTTGTTTGCTGGTTTATAATTTTTTTCACAGAGCAACAATATATAAACAAATGAAGTGACAAAATTGGCCATTTCAGCTTTGTGAATTTTTATCTTAAGAAAAAATACAGATAGAAACTCACTATCAGCCGGAATTATTGCACCTGCATTCAGAGAACATAATTAATTTTAATAATATTTAACTTAATTATTATAAACAATTTTTATAAACAAATTCTTATTAGTGTTTTTTTCTCATAGAAAAAATTGTTTGCTTCACGCTAGTTGATAATATTTTTCATACGAGTCATAATTTGGAACAAAAAATTAGCATGAGTTAACAATTATGTTTTTATAAACATTTTTATAAATAAGTTCTGTATAAATGAGTTTTTCTCATAGTTAAATTGATTTTTCTGACCAAAAATGATTCACAATTGTCTTTAAATCCATTTATATACTTCAAGCTTTATCAAGTATAAACAATATAGACTGTTAATAACAATTTAATTAAACGAGTCTCTCAATCGGACGTTTCCTCTTAGAAAAAATGTTTTTTTCTTCAATTATTATTGGAGTGACATTTATTGCGATGACTAACCAACGAAATTGAATTAAAAATAATTTATGTGATTGTTATAAACAATTTTTTAAACAAAACTAAGAATTATCATTTTTACATGTAAAAAGGACGGTTTTTCCACTGAAATTATCCGACAATAAACTAACAGTGATTCCAAAATT
>JBAGKK010028722.1:0-11077 GCA_037177015.1 Euceroptres primus
TTATCCAGAGTATTTTTTTTTTAAACTTTAAAATCGACCAAAAATTACGACCTCTAGCTTAATTTGTCCGCGAAAATTACTGGACCACTGTACGGCGTGACGCAGATCTCGAACTATTCTTGGAATTAAGATTTTTTTCATATTATTCTTAATAATAATATCATTTTTTGTTGATTTTATTTTATTTTGTTTCTGTTTTGGTTTTAGTTCTGCTTAACAACGACCAGTTGGTTTTGGTAGAATGTCTCTAGAAATTTTGGCTTAGTCTCCAGACAATATAAAGTTATTGTTTGACGTAGCGAAACATTAATAGCGACGCTGTTCCACCATAACTTCAATATTTTCCCCGGGCAATTGAAACTTCCCTTTTGCCCCATAAGTCATCTTATATCTATGTCACATTAGTTTGTCCTACCTCACGGTGCAATATCTTTATGCCCTGTCTCATGCCTTAGCTGCAGTGCCGAAGACATTTGTCATTGTCGTAATCGTTGGGCGTTACGAGGTCGAATACGAGTAGTCGGTGGTATAATATATAATACATATATAAAGGGAGAAAAAGCGATGATTCCTTGCCTTCGAAGGGAAAGCTTCATATAAAGTAAATTACTGTGTGCCTCGCGTACGTCTTATGAGGATTGAGGAGGTCCGATTCGCACTGTTTTTATATCTCCCGTGACGACTCTGATGAGCCAGGGCCGTGTCAACGCGTACAGCAAAAATGAAAAAAAAACTTCCCTCGAGGGTAGCAAAGTAATGAAAAAAAGTATTAAACAAAAATTTCTTTCACCAAGTTCATACTTTCTCCAGTGTTCACCCTCATTTCTCAACTCTGCAATATTTTTACAATTTTTCATTAGAAAGTTTTTTCATCAAACTTGGGTTTCATTCCACGCTGAACATATTTTAATTTAATAAATTCAGTTTAATTATTTTAGTAATCTGGAGTGACATCCATCTGAAAATTTACCTTGCAAAGAAAGACTGATTTTTGTAAACTTTGTTCTTTATCGATTAAAACTTTTTCTGTGAAAAAATCCTCTTGCACTCCACTGGGAATCGAACTTTATGTTCTTTATCGATGATTTATCTAAACAGAAAATTTAATCTCATTTATTGTTTATTAACTTGAAATAAAATCTTTTGTTTTTGCAAATATTACTAAATTAAAGGAGCTTTAAATTAAATGACTCTTAATATTAGAACTTTGTAATTTCATTTAAATTAATTGAAAGCCAAAATTGAAGGCTTTTGAAAGTTGAATGTTTGTGAATGATAATTCTTCAAAATTCAATTTTTCTAAAATGAAATGGGTTCAATATTGAATACTTTCAGGTTAACAGCGTTTCAGTTTGAATGTTTGAAAATTCAAGGTCGTTAAATGTGACCCTAAAGCCAATTTTACCATCAACATCTAAATACTATTTCAAATTAAACAGTTTAAAAATCAAAAAGCTTCAATTCAAAAATTGAATGCTTTCAATTTCAAAGTTAGAAGCTTTCAAATCAGAAATTACCAACAAAGCTTCCAATTTAAGAATTGAATGCTTCAAATTTCCAAGTTAGAAACTTTCAAATTAGAAATTTTTAAAACGCTTCGAATTCAATAATCGAATGCTTTCAATTTCCAAGTTTCCATTAGGTTTTGGATGACAAAACAAAATGTAATTTTTGAATTAAATAAATTCAAATGCAAATTCAAAAACAAAAACCTTTCAATTTGAAGACTTGTAAAGTTGATTTGTGCAAAATTGAATGCTTCTGAATTAAAAGAGTTCAAAATTTAATTTGTGCTGGTTAGTAACATTTGATTTCGAATGTTTTCAATTCTTTTCACAAAGGAAAAGCTAGCAATTTAAAGGCTTCCAAATGGAAATAGTTTAAAAGTGAATACTTTTAAATTAAAAGTGTTGAAAATTAAAGCTTCTAAATGAAAAGCATTTTAATTTAAATTCTTCCAAAGTCAAAGTTTTTAAATTGGGTCATTCCATAATAGATCGTCTGATAGCCGTTGCGACCTATTTTCAAAAAAAAAAACCTTTAACATATATTGTTTCGGGATGTTATTAGGATTAAATTTTCCCATTTATATAACCTAATACTTTGTTCTTTTCACAAAAATCGGTTTTAAATGTTGAGGAGTTGGATGAAAATGGCGCATGCACCACATTACAAAATTCTCTTTATTTAAGTCAATAGACAAAATAATTTAATGATATAAAAAATATATTGCAACTGAAGAATGATATTTTCACGAGATACCAATATTTTTTATTTAAATATTGTTTTTAATATTAAAAAAGGGTTTAAAATAGACAAAAAACACCAAATTTTGGCATATTTAACCGTGGATTTATATTAAATTATAATATATTAATATATTAAATTGACTTCTATATGAAATTTAAATCCCTAAAATTAATAAATTAATGCAGATCTTTACAAAATTACGTATCGTGCACCTGCACGATAAAAACACAATAGAACTGAAGCTAAATCCTATCAAATTAGGTTGTTCTCTTTTTAATTCAAAAATATTTTATAATATTAGAAAGTTTTTTCTAGATTAAATTCTTTTTATTAAATTGTTCCAAGTTGAAAGAAATATTTATTTTATATTTAAGTAGAAATTGCGGTAAGTAGGGGATTATAAATATTGTTGATCTAGAAAGTGAAAATATCCATATTATTATTGTGCTAGATAATTTTAGATATTCTTAATTTAAATTCTTAGTTTAGTGTATGAATTTTAATACGATTCAACTATAGAACTGTAGATATTACGATGCATTCAGAAATAGGAATCTTTTTCAAAATATTTTTGAATTAAAAAGAAAACAGCCTAATTTGATAGGCTAACTTCAGTTCTATTGCGTTTACGTATCGTGCAGGTTAAAATGGTGTGCACGAGTTTTAAAGTGAAATAAATTAATAAACCAGCAAGATCCCATCCAATTTTCGCATTGGAGGTGTACATGTCGGCAATGCATGTCATATTCTGTAAGTTCGAGTTGTTTTAATTTTTCTTTTTGAAGATATGAAGAGAAGAAAAAGGCACTTTTGAACGAAGTTTGAATTTTCAAGACCCAGTTTTGAGCTTAAAGATGCAGTGTTATGGTGTTGACCTTGCACGAGTCTTAAAGTGAGATAAATTAATAAATCAGCAAGATCATATCAAATTTTCGCATTAGCGGTATACATTTCGACAATACATGTCACATTCTGTAAGTTCGAGTTGTTTTAATTTTTTTTTTTTAGAAGATATGAAGAGAAGAAAAAGGCACTTTTGAGCGAAATTTTAATTTTCAAGACCCAGTTTTGAGCTTAAAAATGCGTAAATTCTTTAAAAATTTGCATTAATTTATTAGTTTTAAAGACTTAACTTTCATATAGAAGTAAATTTAATATATTCGAAATAGTAATACGAAAGAAATTCACGGTTAAATATACCTAAATTTGGTGTTTTTTGGTCTATTTTAAACCCTTTTTTAATATTGAAAACAATATTTAAATAAAAAAATATTGGTATCTCATGTTAATATCATTCTCGAGTCGTAATATCTTTTTTAGATCTTTAAATTATTTTGTGTGGACGACTAAGAACCATTTGTAATCGAAAAATGAATTTTCTGAACAGTACCAAAGTTTGGTGCTTAATGTCCCTGTTTAAAATATTTCATTTGACTAGGAATTTACATATCTCTAAGAGTCATCCCATGCAATGACAAACATATAATCAATGCAAAAGAGGACTCAGCCATGAACTGCAAATTGCCTAACTTTAACTTTTGATCAATTGTAAAATTCATGGTGTGTTACCGAGAAAGATTTATGATGTGAACAACAGAGTGAATTGCTTTGAATTTTTTAATAGAAAAATCAATAATCAGTATGTGAATACCACGAATAAATTTCAAAAGGCTATTTTAAATTATGTAA
The DNA here is from genome assembly GCA_037177015.1 of Euceroptres primus. Lineage (NCBI taxonomy): Eukaryota > Metazoa > Arthropoda > Insecta > Hymenoptera > Figitidae > Euceroptres > Euceroptres primus. Next base: position 3,940 of record JBAGKK010028722.1, read on the forward strand.
TCAGTGATTCTCATGCGAAAATCAATAGCTTGAATGAAAATATCAAAAAGACTCTTAGCGTGCTGTATACGCAAGTACCATCTTTTGTTATTGCAAATTGTTTAGAAAGGGAAACCAAATCAATGAAACTTCTATTCGTAGAAATAACAATAATGATTCGTAACAATAACAAATATGACAAAAAGTTTAGTAATATCATTAACATCCAGGGAGATGTACAAACTTTGCACTTGAATATTCATTCGGTTCTTTTCCCAAAACAAGAGGTTGGCTTTTAAATGTTTCCAATGTTGCAATTCCACAAGTAGTAAAAAACATCTTGAGACTGGGGGTGGGTTTTAGCAATAAATTTAGTGAGAGAAAATTTGAACAGTTTTTAGAAATTTTAAAAGAATATCAAAAAAATGCCGAGTAATAAAGTTGATGAATTCAGGGCAAAATTGAAGGGCCTATCGAATGAGTTTTTAAATAAGAATGGACCTCGAACAGTTTTAGAAAAGGAATTGAGTGAAGGATACAGAATTATGAAACGTTTTCTAAAGAATATTTCGGACAGTTTAGTAACTAAAGCAGATAAAGGGAGCATCACCGTAGTCATATCAAGAATTGAATATAATGAAAAAATGTTACGTATTTTTGAAGATAGAGATAGTTTCAATGAAATTCATGACGATAAGACAGTACCATTGCAAAAGGAAACGTTTAAAATATTAGAGAATTTTAGAATCAAAGGGCATTTGGGAAACAACGTTGAAAAAAGAGATATTAACACCACAAACACTAGCCTATTGTTAGCATATGGCTTAGTAAAAGCACACAAAGAACATTTTCTACTAAGGCCAGTAATTTCCATAATTTGTTCACCAACGAGAAAGCTAGCAGAGTTCCTTAGTAAAATAATTAAAGACTAAATTGTGATTTCAAAAACATCAGTCAAGAATAGCTTACAGTTTTTAGAATTAAATCAAGAATATTAAAATACCCTCTGATTATGTTTTGGTTTCTTTTGATGTAGTTGCAATGTTTCCTAGTATTCCTTTGGAAAAAGTAAAGTACTCGATTGAGAAAAGATGGAAGTTGATTAAAAAACGGACTAAAATTACACAGAATCAGTTTTTGGATACAATTGATTTTATATTCCACTCGATGTATTTTAAATTTGATGGTAAAATTTATAAACAGAAGTTTGGAACACCCATTGGATCGGTTTTGTCACTTGTTTTGGCTGAAATAGTAATGGAAGATTTAGAAAATGAGGTTTTCAAAAAATTAATTTTCAGTTATTGTTTTACGCGAGGTATGTAGATGATTCGACACTTTGTGTAGAAGCAAACAAAGTTGAAAGTCTGTTAAATAATTTTGATAATGTACATCCGAGACTGCAGTTCACTTTAGAAATGGAAAAAGATAGCAAAATTAATTTTCTGGATTTAACTTTAATTAGGTTGGATGATGGGGTTATTATTACTGATTGGTATAGGAAGCCTACATATTCAGGACGAACATTGAGCTTTATTTCTAACCATACAATACAAACTAAAGTGGGTGTTATAAAAAATTTGGTGGACAGAGCATTAAAACTAGTAGACCCAAGGTTTCATGAGAAAAAGATTGAAATTTGCAAACAAATTCTTTATTTGAATCATTATCCAACTGGTTCCAGTGAAAAACATATTGGGAATAGAATTAAACAGATAACACGGGGTGATAATGTTTCTAACAGTAATGGTCCTACAGACTTCAATAGATTTAATACTATAGTTTTGCCCTATTGCGGGAAGATTACACAAATATTGCGAAAACTTTTGAAACAACTTAATTTGCATACGATTTATCGTGTTCCGTTCAAGAGTGATAAAATCATTAAACTGGGAAAAGATAAGTATGACAAATTAGAGAAGCAAGGGGTTATTTACAAAGTTAAATGTAGCGATTGTAATACAATCTACATAGGACATACAGGAAGGGCGTTAAAAATTAGAAGAAATGAACATCAGAGAAATTTATACGGGAATGCGAAGTATCATAATGTTCTGCCCAAACATGCACTAACACATGGCCATGATTTCAATTGGGAAGATGTTAAAATTTTGTATCATGAAAGACATCAGAGAAAGAGGGAATTCACTGAGATGCTTTTCATAAAGAGGGAAGGGAACAATGCAATTAATTTGAAAAAAGATCTGGCAAAATATAACAAGGCGTTTGATAGTTTTATACAATTTTTGTAAAAGACAACTTTATTATAATGAAAATATTTTTTGTAAAAAAGAACTTTGTTATAATGATATAAAAAATGCACATTGTTTTACACACCATGAAAATTTTTTAACCTGTAACACTCTTATATTCACCCTGGTGAGGGTGACCTGATAAATTGACCTCGAAACATGTCGGTACCCCTTTTTTACTGTGAGAATGACGGAGATGGAGGGAAGAAAAGTGAATGAGAGGTTGGATAGGTTGATTCTCTTTTCGTTTACTTTCTCCCTCTTTTTTCGTTGGCGTACCTCTGTCTCTAAAGAGCCAGAAGGTTAAGGTTAGACAATTTGCAGTTCAAGTCTGAGTCCTCTTTTGCATTGATTATATGTTTGTAATTGCATGGGATGACTCTTTGAGATGTGTAAATTCCTAGTCAAATGAAATAAATTATTTTGCATATTGACTTAAATAAAGAGAATTTTGTAATGTGATACATGCGCCATTTTCAACCATCTCATCAAGATTTAAAAATGATTTTTGTGAAAATAACAAGATATCTGTTTATATAAATGGGAAAATTTAATCCTAATAGCAGCTAGAAACAACAATATATATAATTATATTTAAATTTTTTTTGAAAATAAGTCGCAGCAGCTATCGGACGATCTACATATTCTGGATTAACCCAATATTGGAATCCTGTAAAGCTCGAGTTAAATTTAAATGCACTCAAATTAAAAATGCTTGCAATAAAAAAGCCCTCAATTCACATGCTTCCAATTAAAAAGCACTTAAGTTTGAATGCTTTTTGATTTTTAAAGAAAAAACTTTCTTTTCTTAGACATTAAAGATAATTTAAAATTTCAATGGTTCTAATCGTAGAAAGAATAGGCGGCAGAAATCAGGGCAACTGGTTCTTTTCCAAGACCGTTTACTTCATCACTCGCTTTTTCTCCGTTTACCAAAGAAATAACAAGATTATCACTAATGTAAGAAGGGGAGACGTACGCGACCAGAAAGACAAAATGATATATATGGCTGAACACGATTCAGTTTATTGGTGTTCTGATTTATTGATATAATCACTTCCCAGTGAAAATTCCTAAAGCGCAGAGTACAGCAGTGAGTTTCATAAATATTTCATACTTTTAGCACAGAGGAAAAGTATTTAAAATTGCATCCATACTTTGTTACAAAATACTAGAAAATTTTGGTATTATAAAGAGATAGTGATACTTTTATGTTATTTTAATAGTCAGAACTTCTAATCCTCAAAATTCAAGTCTTTTCACAAATTCAATCAGAAAAATGTTATCTGCTCGTAATATTAAGACATCGTTGAGCGTTTAAACACTTCGAGAAAATTGTATCGTTTTGAGTCGTGCAATTGGCTATTTTTCGAATAACGAAATGGGAAAACCTAATTTACTCATTTGCCTCAATTCGCATGCAAACGGTGAGGAGGGAGCCTTTCTGTCATTAACATACCCTCGGTTTTCGCCGACAATACAGAACAAGATAAGAAGGTGGAATAGAAAGGAAAGAAGGAAAGGATCTGCGGTTTCTCTGGATTATCCGGTTACAATGCAGGAGTCTGAAATAATCTGCCCAGAGAACGCGACTAATCGGAATTTTCCTCCTAGTAATGTACCCTCTCACGCACCAATGAAACTACCCCTGGTGCAAAGTCGAGGTGTTGCCTCTGTTCTTTCCAATTTTCACAAATGTATGTATATAGGGTGATTCTCCAATAAGTAGAAATATTTTAACAGCAGATTCTTCGTGAAAATTTGAGATAAAGAAATCTTTGCGAAAATTTACTCTTTTTACTTCATAAAAATTTGTTTGAATATAAAAAAACTTTTATCTTCTGAATCATAAAAAACTAACTTTAATACAGGAAAACAGAGTGTTATATTTACCCGGATTTTGGTTTCAAATGGACCTACGACAAAAATGATTCCAGGGGTGTTATTTTAGTATGTTTTATCTTTTTGGTATAGGTATTCAGTAGAACAAATGGGGTTTAGTCAGCCAAAGTTAAAGGGAGCTTCTAAAGAACAAAAAATGATTCCGAAATAACTTTGAAGCTGAAAAAAATTTATAAACTATAAATAACTATATAATTAATTAAAAATTAGTAGTACAACCCAATTTTGATCAGACAAAGGTATTAGAAACACTTTTTGGTTAAACAACTCTTCTAAAGTAGATAATCTAATAGAAAAGTCATTTTCAAAAAAGGAAGAAGTTGTAGAGAACAGGTATTACAGTTAGAAATATATCTGGTTAAAGGTTCAATTACTTTAATTGAAGTATAGAATTAAGGTAATTGAATACATTTTCAACCAGGAGTAAATGAATTTCCATTTAGAATAAATGAATTTTCAACTAAAAGTAAAGGGATTCTCAGTCAGAGTAAATGAAACTTTCACCTTGTAAATGAATTTTCAATCACCGAAAATAAAAAGTGGTTGAAATTAAAATTTCAAAACATTTCTATCAGTGTTTTCCAGAATAATAACGAAGCACAAAAAAGTTAAGAAATATAGATCAAAGGAATCAGAACAAAAATGATTCCCTGATCCCGAAAAAAATGTATAAAATATAAATAAATATAAAAATTAATTAAAAATCAGTACTCGAACCCAATTTTAATCTGACAAAAGTATTAGAAACACTTTTTGGTCAGACAACTCTTCTAAAGTAGGTAATCTATTAGAAAAATCATTCCTAAAAAAGGGGGAAGCTTATAGAACAGGAATTACTTCTCAATAATAACGAGAGATAGAAAAAAATTATTCCAAATGTACCCCGTTCTTTGTTCCGGCTGTTTGCTTCAAATCTCCTGGTTACAAAAAAAATTTTCTCGTCAGCGGCATTAACTAAAAATACGAGAAAACTTCGAAAAATGCAAAAAACATTGCAAAAATGCCAAATTTCCACTTCTTGGAAAAGTGCTCAATGAAATGAAATAAGGGTTTTCTCAATAATCAAAAATTTACCCTTTTGATGAGGGATGATCAATACGCGCCTCCTCCTCACAAAAAAAATTTTCCTGGTCGACGGCATCAATTAAAAAAAACCAGAAAACTTCGAAATACGCAACAACCATTACAAAAATGCCACATTTCAACTTTTTGGAAAAAGTGGCCCACAAAATAATTCAGGGCTTTCCCAATAATTAAAAATTTCTAATTTTCTTTACTCCGGATGTTTGATAAGAGTCTTCTTGTTACAAAAAAAAAGTTTACCGCATAATTAATAAAATACGGGTTCTGACGCACTTTTTCATCCTATCACTTTTTTCGTCCTAAATACATCCACTCGCATCTTACTTTATTGTATAATAAAAGGCTGTAAAATTTTTGTCACGACAACCCAATTTTGATCAGACAAACAGTATTAGAAGAGACAAACTTTTAGAAGAGTTGTCTGACTAAAATTTAATTTTTTTAATAATAATAATAAAATAATAATTTTAGTTAGATAACTCTTCTAAAGTAGATAATCTGATAGAAAAATCATTTTTAAAAAAGAGGAAAGTTTATAGAACAGGAATTACTTCAGAACAATAACGAGAAGAAGATAAAAATTATAAAATATAAATCGAAAGAATCAGTGATGTATGCACTTTTTGGTCATACGATTTCTTTTAAGAATCAATGACTGTATTCACACGATTTATTTACCAATAGCCATTGAAGGGAGAAAGGCAACAATGAATCGAGATTTTTTTACATTCTCATCATATGAGAAGGTATTTTTTTTAAATTTGGAAGATATTTCCGCTTATTGCATAAAAATCACCTTATATCTATATGTATGCGAATATATGTAGTCATATAGATTATGGATATATGTATATATGTGTGTGTGTCTGTGTGTGTATTTGCAGTGAGCTTGCAAGGCAGGGGGTAATTCGCTGAGGGCGAAGAATTGCACTGATTAGAATTACGCATACACCTGCCATTGGAATTGCAGTCATTTCATATTTGTGCACCACGATTAATTAATATACGAAATAATGCATTCCTCCTTTCGATTTGCGCTGAACACGATTCATTGTTCGTAAATTATCAATCTATGAGCGTTTAATCCTCAGAAAATTTATTTGAAAAAACGAGTTCAATTTTATGAAGAATTACTTTACAGAAATATACAGATTAATCCATTCTAGCTTGTAAATATAAATAATTGGTTTTAATTGTGGATTAGCAAAATTAAGAATTTCGATTTAACTTTCAAGTTAAATAGAAAACTCAATAGAAAAGTGCTTCCAAACTAAAGGGTCTTAAACCAGAATTTTTGGTCATTAGAACCAACTTATAATTAGTAAGAAAAATTAAAACCTAAATACTTTCATGTTAAATTACTTTCATGTTTAATTACTTTCATGTTAATTAACAAGTTTCTAAACTTTGTTTTCCAGGCCATTTGAAAATAAGAACGTATATTCTATTGTTTTTTTTTAAATTAAATGCGGTTGAATTTTTTTCAGAATTTAAATATTTAATTCGATTTTCTGTGCTTTTAAATTAACTGCCGTTTCCAACGTTTATAAACGAAAATAAAAAAAATTTTTAAATCACTGAAATAATTTCTTTTATTGCTTAATTATCGATGAAACAATTTAACACATGGTTTTACATGGTAATAACTCTATTAAACCTCATAATTATTACTTCAATTAAATAATCAGCAATTAAATATATTGATGTGATTTACGTCTGATACCCAAAGCAATTCTAAAGCCAAGACCTCGGATTCTTTTTCACTGATCTTTTGAATATGATGTCAAGTAGTACCAAAAAAATTTTCACCCCATATCGTTATCGGTGTTACTTGACATCATATTCTTTACCAGGGGTGTTAGTTGAAATTTGCCGGTTTTACTCATAGATGTCGCTAGAGATATGTATACATTTCTATGATT
>JBAGKK010028744.1:0-11076 GCA_037177015.1 Euceroptres primus
CACGGAGAAAAATATGATTGAGAATTTCGGTGTTAGGTGCTTGGAATTCAGATATCATTCCCAAACTAGTCTAGTTTTCCAGATCCAGGAGGCATTTACAATAAATAATTAATGGGCAAATATTTGAATCAGGGGTCGAACACTAAGCACAAGTCGGTAGGCGGTTTAGGAACAAACGAGTGTCCCGTATAGTGGGGAGTCTCTTATCAAGCGCAAAGGGTACACTGTCTTCATGCCACAATTCACACGCAAGTCTTAAGAGTGGGAGCCAAGTGCCTTGAGCAAGTTGGTAGGCGCTCTGCGGGCTCTCCAATCCAGCACAGGAATGATTCCCAAACCAAGAATAAGGTGCACAAGGACGATAAAATATCATTGCTCAAGGGAAAGATTATAGCTGCTTATGTATCTAAGCAATTAAAATTTTTTTGAATGAAATAGTCACAAGGAATCAAATCGGACACGATCCTGTATAAACTACATACTTTATATTAAGAGTTTAGTACCAAAAGAGGGGAATGCTGGAATTATTTACAGTCTAAAAAATAATGGTACGGCTATATCGACTGTCCATTTTTCAACTAATATACTAATATTCTTCATGGAATTTTTGTTAAGACGTGAACTGTGAATGGGAAAATTTATTTTCTTGATAAATCCGTTTTTATTTTATAATAAATATTTCTTTCAAACTCAATGAAAATTTAATATTTGAAATAAATATTTACCATGGAAAAACCCGATTTCACAAGAAAATAAATTTTCCCATTCGCAGTTTACAAGTTAAGAGAAATTCGATGAAGAATATACATTCTTGTATATTAGTTGAAAAATGAACAGCCGATATAGCTGTATCGTTATTTTTCAGTCTGCGAATATTTCCAGCATTTGCAGGCGGGATAAAAACTAAAACAATATTTAAAACTTAAAATATAAATTAGGAATACGTATACATGATAAAATTAGTACGTACTAGTTACAGGCAAATAAGTGGAGAGTATTATAATTTATTTTTTCTCAATAGTTTTATTTCAAACGTGATACCTTTTGAATTACAAAATGAAAGTTCGATATCATTGATCATTTCAATAATTATCAATATTCGTCTACTTGGCATAATATATACAGGAATCAACGTTTCAAAGTAGGTATTCAAAAACTTTTAAACACCAAATGTAACACACCTAATGTTTTAACGTTAGTTTGTTGCTACACATTACGTAATATTTTCGTTGATAAAATATATCAATAAATAAATTCTTAATGAATATGCAGAAACGTTGAGAATAAAGACACCTAGTGTACTTTAGATGGTACATGAAGGATAACATTTTTTCGCAGCTAATGATTTTACACCTCGTAACATTTTTTCTGTAGAAAAGGTCTAAGGCTATGAAAATTATCTTTTCAATAAGTCGACGAAAAAAGAATATTGTTCATGTCATAAAAAAAAATGAAATTTAAGTCATGACTCATACACAAAAAATAAGCTTCACCACGTAATGAAACTAATGATGTAACAAATTCTATTAAATTATCTTCAAATGCATTACCTAATTGTTTAACATTCATCGTTCGAAGGCGATTATACATTTTGTTATTTTTGACAATATTTTTGCGATGTGTTTCAACTATAAAAATGTGCAGGACATTTTTTCAGATAATATTCTAGATCATTTTACTGAAAATCTTCATGATTTTGATACGATTTTAATAAATGAGTAATATTGCTTATTTTTAGTTCAAAGAACTATTGAGATGCTTCGGGTTTAATTTCTGAGGAATTTTTATAGTTTCGATGCAGTATTTGTGGTAAAAAGTCGTTTCAGGATCTCAAAATTAAAAGGATTTAAGTATTTATAATCAAAAAAGGTCGTCTCTTAATTTTGCACAGAATGTTTGAGTAATTTTTGATAATAATAATAATAATGAGGTCATTTTTTAAATATGACTTGAAGACGCAATTAGCTATTAAACAATTATGACAAGATTGCAAGAAACGCTTAACTTCACACCCAGTTCTTGAAGATATATTCTATACCATTATTAAGTCTAGTTTTATGAGTTACAATAGTGCTCAAGATGTCGTTCCATTTGAGCACATTCCAAGCATTGCTCTCAAAACTTTTGATTTCATAAGATTGAAAGTGTTTAGAATAGTAACAATGTTCTAAAACTTTTGTGATTGCTAATACTTCATACACTTTCTCTAATAAAAGGCACCGAATAGAGAGAAACTTTGGACCATCCTCACATGGAACAACTAAAATGGAATCTGGCTTAATATACTGGCCCAGAAACTCAATCCACTTTGTCATCGATACATTAGCACCCACATCTAAAGGTAGCTCGGACGCAAATAGCGTGAAGTCTGGAATTTTATGCAAAGGAACAGATTTAGTGGGGCCACACTTATACAGTGGTTCTGATAGTTTGCGCAAAAATCGATGGTTCAGTATTAGTTGGTGTTTCAAAGCAATTGTCTTGCAGACATTAATTCGGTTCGTTGACGAGCGAGCAGTCATTTTTCCCTCTCTATGTTTTCGCTCGTATGGTAAACAAGAAATTTTGGAAAGCGGTCCAAATAGTTTCATTTTTCGCGAATAGTGTATTAGAAAGTGATGTTTAGGTACTAATGATCCTGGGTACATTTCAGAGAGTAATTCTAAATATTCGGAAGTTAAAGTTTCCAACAGATCACAAACTTCTGGCTGATGAGCTTTAGCTGTTACTATTTGAACCATTTTGAACAAAAGTATTAGTAATTTCCAGTGAAGATCACCTTCTGGTATCAAGTCTCCTAAAATCATTGGAAGATTTCTAATCAAACACAGCATCTCCGCAGAACTCAGTTTTAAGCGGTTGTTTCTCAAGTGTGATTCTGATATATCAGTGGGTTTATTACGCTTGTCGTGTCGACTGTAGTGAAAACCGTTTATTCTTTCGTTCAAAGTTTCTAAACTGCAAAATTTATTGATCACAAAATACCGTAAAATCTTAGCAACATCGAGAGGGCAAACTCCTTCTAGATAGTCATGCTGTAAATCAACTGCAACATTTTCAGTACAGTGGAAATCAATTTCGTGAAAGATACATTCTTCTTTAATCCCAGTAAGGCTTGGATTATTTTTAGCTACATCTTCAGCGTAGTTGTTTCTGTTGCGAAGTTCACAGATATTTTCATGGAAAGTGGTGTTAATATTCTCTTTTTTAACGCGACATATATGGCACGGGTAATTTGCTCGAAAACATTCATTGTAGCCGAATAGTGTGTGTAACCCTAGATTATCTGCTATGAGAAGAACCATGTCAAAATAAATTTGTTTCTTTCCAGTTGTATGGTTTATAGTAATTCCTGTTTCCCTTAGATAAGTTAACTCTTCCAAGATTTTCTGAAAAACTACTTTGTTTGTATAAACTTTCCTATCATTGGAATTGAAAAGAGCGAACAGAAAAATACTACGCAAGCGAGCTTGTAAATGTATGGGAAGACAGGGACAATCTATGTATACCGCTCCACATTTTCCAGAAATTCCCGCATGGCTTCCAACCAGATTATTCGTTTCGTAATCATCGAAATATCCTGTTAGAGGAATTCTAATCTTGTTTCCAAAAGATGACGATTTTTCCGCCCAATACTTTGCTTGGACAAAATTAGTGATGATTTCTGAATTAGATTTCAATTCTTCCAAGTACTTTATAACTTCATTATACATGCCGGGCAATTCAAAGAATGTGACTAAAACTTCGCGAAGTGAAATGAACTGACCATACACAGGAACCATGTCTCTTATCTGAATACCACTTTCTTCCCGAAATTCCTCCCGTTCTCCAATTTTATGCTGTATCGGTTCGATTAGATTTCCACTATTTCTGAAATGTTTCAGTCGAAGATACTCAGTGTCTAGTTGTAAGAAGGGGGTTTGCAATCTAGTAAACATATCTTTAATTTCATCTCGCGAAGATTCAGATGAGACATGACTCAAAACTTTGTCACGAAAAATATTCATAGCTTTTCCGCTTAAAAATTCAGTAGTATCTTCGACGAGATCTTGAACTCTTTTTCGCGGTATCTCCGGGAAACTGTACCATTTACTCGTTAATGATGCTGCTTGTTCTTTGATCGCGTCTGAAAATTGTTGCGTTACGGAAATACCGCATTCAAGCAACTCTGATTTTGGAGCTTCGGAGCTCCCATATGCTTTATAATCAAGTTCATCATCGCTCTCTGATTCTGACGAAGGAATTTCCTCAGAGTAACAAGCATCGTAAAATGTTTGAGTTTCAGAAAAATCAACCTCTATAGTTGAAAGAGCATCCATATTTTGTAAGGCATCGTGCTCTTGTTCGATTGAATGATCTAGCGTCTTATTCTCAGAATGAAACCGCTGTCTGTGTTTCCTAAAACTACCAAACGAAGAAAAACTTCTTCGGCAATTGTCATCGCTACACCTATACACACTTAGAAAAGGGTGGAAAACTGCATAATGACTCATTAACGCCTTATGATCTAATAATACTGTATGACAAACGAAGCACACAGCCATGACGAAGTATCACAAAGAGATTTCGTTAAAACACGTAGAATTTTTAAAAATAAAATTTGTAACTTGGCACGAGATCAATAAACAAATAATCATAAACATTGAAAGTTTTCAATCATTACTTGGTTCTTTCATCGTAAGAGGTAAACAAAACTTAGAATTCGACATGAGATTAATCAATTAAAAAATATGAACCTACGAAATAAGCGATTAATATTTGGTACCGACGCAGCTAGAACTTTTCCTATATTACCTTTTAAGGTATTCATAGATACGCTCAACTGATCTAACGAAGCACACAGCCATGTCGAAATATCACATACGAGATCGATGAATATGTATTTATATATACTCATAAACATCCAAAGTAATTATTTATTATCTCGATCTGTCATCGTAAGAGCTGAAGAAAATTCAGAATGTGACACAAGATCGGTCAATAAATAATTATAAACTTGCGCGATAAGCCATTATTATGCGCAATTAGCCGGGAAGAACTTTTTCTATTTCTCCTTTCAAGGTATTCATTGATACGCTGAACTTATCTAGCGGATTAACGATGCAGAAACCAATTTGTTGGATAAATAACCACACGTGAGCAGCGTCTAAGGGATATTCACAATCGAGAGCATAAAAAAGCTTCAGAGTTAAATCAATGGCGTGCATAGGGCTTTGAACGCGATATATGATGTTGGTGTCGATGTACACGTACGAAGACTCAACCTTTTCCAAAGTTCCAACGAAAACTGGCAAAAACTGAATCGATAAATCACGTTTATGAAGATCTTGTTTCCTGATTTTCACGGCTGCTTCGATTCCAGCTGCAGTCTATAAGAAAGGCATTGCATGGATATTTTGATCTTACCTAATAAGAAAAAAATTAAAACCGAAGAAGGAACAGTTTCCGCGTGTCGATCGTTTTCAGTCAATAACATACCGGAACTACGATGAAGAAAGCCTCTTGAGATTCGGGTTCTGATGCTCTTGATTTTGTTTTTTGTGCAGCTTTTCCAATCCTTTTTTGTTTTTTTGCTGGTACTTCAGTATCAGAATCTTCCACGTTTTTCGCTGAACGGCCCGGATGTTTTGGCTTCATAAGCGTAGGTAAAAGATAGAGGACGATGGCATCCTGCTCATCTGAAACATTGTTTATAAAAGATTTAAGTAATAGCGTTTAGAATACATACATTAAAGTTTAGCCAAAGGATCATATAAATTGTGTACGTACCAGGTAACAAATGTTTCAATTCTTGTACTAGTGCACAGTAAACTCCTTTTTTTGGCATTCGAGTCCCTTGTAATAATTCGACTAGCCTGGATCTAATGAGGGGCCATCTTGTGAAGAAGGTTTCTGACTTGTTTGGGTACAAATAGTCAAAATCAAGTTTTAACTAAAACACAGACAAAAAAATGATGTGTCAAAAAGCAAGGAAAGAATTCCATCCGCAACGTAGGCCAAGAACAGATTATAAATAGGTGGTTATATCTGAAAATATTCTTAATGCAGAAAATGCATACCAATTCAGCACCGAATTGCATCTGTAAGCATCTGTACTTTTGAAACAATTCCCCTATCCCTATCTTTCCTTCATCAAACTCATATTTGCGAGCTGGCCTGGTCTCATTCCAATACTGAAATAATTGAGGATTTGGATCGATAGTCTTTGCAATATATACAAGCTTATCTTCGTCAGAGGCTGCAAACATAATTAGAGGATTGGTATTATATTTGGGTGGTATAGATAAAGATAATTAATAGCCATGATGTTAAGTCTTTCAACGCGGAAGAAAATGTGCACTAACCAGTAGCTGCACGTGCAGTTGAAGTTGTAATATTTAAAATCACTTTCGCCTTTCTTATCGAAGTAATCACTCCAGCTTCCATTAAAACACCCTTTCTGTATTGGAAGTGTTCGTACAATTTTCCCGAAGCATTGATCCTTGTGGATACTCCATTTGTTTTTACAGTTTTAAATGGAGCAAAATATGTTCCACGTGTCTCAGAGGGAAAAAGTGATATTATATCGGAAGTGATGTCCTCAAATCTTGGCGGGCTTATTCTATTAGAAGAAAAATAGTTATAATGATAAGCGTATGTGTCGTCGCTGGAAAGTTATAATATTTGGTGTATGCCTTTTTTCAAAACAATTTATTAGAACTTCTAACCTAAAATATTAGCTTTACTGACTCGAAAAAAAATGTTAGGAACAGAATTAGAATGTTTGGATTCGTCAATTAATAAGTTTTATAAAACATCAAAATGACTCTTATGGAAACCAATTATTCAGAAACTCTACCAATTATTATTTCCTATTACTAAACAAAGAAAATAGGTAAAATCTTGTTTGGAAAAAAGCAATACGCGTACATATACATATTGGAATTGAAAATTAAATATAAATCTCAAGGTATATTGGTTTTCAACGGCGAATTGAAAACTTACATAAACTGGAAGGCAGTGCTTTCTGCTTGACAAGTACGAAAAGCATTTTCTTCCTCCCTCTTTATTATTTTGTGAACTAGACTTTCTCTAACACGAGGAACTAATCCATCAAACTTTTGGTAAGAACTGAGTATAGCTAAACCGTCAAAATCTGCTGAAAGATATGCTCTTAGGCCCTGTAATATCATGAAATGAATATTTATTTATTTTCTTGCATTTTTAAGATAAAACGCACAAACATTAGAGCCGAGTGATTTTAGATTAAATTTAGAAATATGATAAGAAAACTATTACTATGTTTAAGAAGAGGATTTTTAAATAAACCTTACAGTAATGTCAGTCGCTGTTGCATTAGTGGGTGCACTTTGTGATGTAATTGGAATAGTTGTATCATTCGACACTTCACTACAGCCTGCAGTGGCAGACTGTGTTTTTTGAGCAACACGACTAGAATTCTCTTGCAAAGAAGTAGTTACTGGAAGGACAAACTCGTTTGAAACGGTTCCATTATCAAATTGATTGAACTGTGAAGGTATGAACTGACGATTTTGTAAATGATCAGAAACATGTGTCTGCAGAATATCTGACATGCCAGCCCCATTGTTTATCTAAAATCACATAATAAGAAATTATCGAAAGTAGTTCGAGTAATTTTGTGTGATTTAATGTTCTCTATTTCTAAAAAATTACAAATAATACTATATTTGTCTGACATAAGTACCTGCTCCTGGTTGGGAAATTCGAGCCCATATTGGAGTATTTTATTTGATTCTATAATCTCTTCAGGTGAAGCTATTTCTGGCCTACCGCAACCATTCAGGGAATCCTTCAACGAAGCTGAATTTAACAAATAGCAAAATAGATTTTTAGATTTTTCATGATGTCCGAAAGTAATACTATTCTTTGGTTTAAGATAATTCATTATGACATAAAATCTAAACTTAAATAGGATTTATGCAGTTCCTTTGAAACCGACGAATTCGAAACTCGAATTCCTTCATCGGTTTCAGATACTTGGAACAAAAATATATTTTTTTTTTCTACTTAAAACGTGAAAATAGCGTTCTTTTAAAACTCAAAATCTGTGAAATTTACCACAGAGAAATAAAATGTTGAATGACATATTAGTGATAACATACTTTTTTTTCACAAAGAATTTAGAATTTCAAAGTCTCGGAAAAACTGCGTATAATTATTCTTAAAAATATATGTGTAATATAGAAAAATTTCACAAATAATTGCAGGATATTCTTAGTTATATTATATATCACTATCAAATAATTAAATAAATTAATGATGCTAAAAACATCAACTAATTATTTCCTAACTTGCTCCTACAGTCCATGAATTTGAATTATAATTGAAATTAGTTTTTGAACTATTTAAATACTCAAAATTTAGTGCGTATATAATATTATATAAATAATTTATAAAGAAGAATATTTTTCTGAAATTAGTGGAAATGATGGAAAAAAGTTTGACCCAAATAAGTATTAATCCAGAACTATGAACTTACTTTTGAATATAAAAAAACATTCCTTTTCTTCAATTTTATATGCAGGGCTGCCACAGCCTAATGTATAAAAAAAATTTCTACAAATCGGTTATACACTCTCATGAATGAGAATTTAAGAATTAAAAAAATTGACGAATTTAAACGAAAAAGTGACCAAACTTTATTAAAAATTTCTAATGTGCATCATAAATATGACTTCATGTTCCTTTTGATCCTATAAAATTTGATGAAATTTTGAAGAATTAATTCAAAACAATTTAAACGAATGTAAAAATACAAAAAATGACATCAATTTCAGTTGAATTACAGTATATTCGGAAGATTTTAAGAAATTTTGACAACATTCATGAGAACTTCAGTGAATTCAACGAAACCAAAAAAAATATTTGGTCCAGTTGAACAAAATGGGATTGGACAGAACTTAAAGCAAATTCGACAGATTTCAGGAAAAACTTGACTAAATTTAGATGAAACAGAAAAAACTTCAAAAAATAAAATTATGAACCAATTTATTGAATATAATTACAGGAATTTGAGGGAAGTGAATTCAAGAGTAAGAAGAATTCAATTAAATTGTTCAAAGCTTGAATGAAGTAAATAATTTTTTTTTAATTAAAAAAATTAATTAAATTAATCAAATTTAGAGTGAATTTTCACAAAATCAAGGAATTCAGGATAAATTGATAAAATAGATGAATTTAGAATAATTCAAATAAACTTAAAAAAGTTCAAAACTCTTTTTTTTTCATTAGGTTCGCAGTGAATTAACCAAAATTCAAGGAGATTAATAAAAAATCAAAACTCATTTAAAACAATCTAAGTTAAAATGAAAAGGATTCAAAACAATTGAGAAAAATTACATCTTATTGATTTTGGTAAAGCTAGAGAGAATTTAGAAGAATTCAAGAGACTTCGACGGAATTAAAGAATGGTTTTAAAAAAATCAGGGTTCAATTTTAAACGAATTCAAGATTAGTTAAAAAGATTTCAGGGTTAATTTATAATAATCCGAGAGATTACAACACAATTTTTAGAATCCCAAAAAATTTCATTGAATTCAAATAAATAGGAGCGGGTATTTTATTTTGAAAAGTGAATAAAAAGTGATTTAAGGAAAAAATGCCTGTGTGACAGCTCTATTTATATAACAAACAAAAAAAATGCTCGCTCAGAAACATTCGGTGATTTTGGAAAAAATTCCTGGTTTTCAAGGTGAGTAAACACCCTGGAATTCATATAATATTTGTTTATTTGTATAAAAAGTCCTAAATTAATAATATATAATTTCAAGTGTTACAACTTACAAAGACTTCACTTGTATTACACAGAAGCACACACTAAGTTGAAGTAATCGTAAATAGAAATGATAAAAACATTTAAGCTATAATATTTATATTCTTTTTTCATTGTTTAGCCCTATACCTCGTCTATTAGGAATGAAAAACTATGGATATTCTGTTTTATCTATTGTGTATCTATTTTGTAAAGAAGCTTGCGGGTTTTAATCAGAGTGTCATCTGAACACAGGAAAATTCGAGAGAAAATCGCCCCCAAAAATTGATCAGTACTTGTCAAAATAAAAGAACTAAGGCAATTTTAAAAGCTCTTACAAGTCATCGACTGCAATTCAAGAATGAAAGTCTTGAAAAAAGGCGTTCGATTCAACTAAACACTAAACTACATGAAAGCAACATTTACTTGACACGTTTCTTAACCTCAAAAAACCAAAACCTTGAAAACCCTGTATTTCCCTGTCTGAAAGCAGAGAAACAAATGTGAAATTGCACTTACCTGTCACTTCTGGATTCAAAATTGTGTAAGACGGGTTATTTGTTTCGCCCATTTCCACGAAGAAAATTGTTGTTACATTTATGACGCCCGAAAACAAGCACAATGACCATACGAATCGGCGGGAACAAACTTGTAAAACAAAACGAACCGTTTGAAGCGACGCACGCAGCGCGGTGGTCGACATTCAGCATTCCACGATTCACGGGAGCTCGTACATTCATTGGCTGACTTTTGACTTCTGAAAGTTTGGGGCTGACTACTAGGCGTTTGGGAATAAGCGCAACCTGGCACTTAGAACACTGCAGTGCGTTACGCAGTTATAACAATGACGCATTCTTTGACCAATGCCCATCATAGCTGCACACGATAGTGAGGTTTAATTTCGTAATTCTAATCTCAACGACCATTTATCACAATATATTTCTATCTTTTAACCCAATTCTAAAATAGTCCAGTGTACTTTGATTTATAAAACCGATAACTATATTTCCATAAAATGAGCACAAAGCTTCGAATCAAGATTACATTTTATAAGTGGATACAACAATAAGAATGCCTTAGTAACGCTTTCTTCAATTACAAGAATAACTATGACATCTGAATGCATCTAATTCCTTCAGCATATCAAACAGTCAATAATATATTTAAGATTCATTTTCATTTCTTACAGCTACTAGAATATCTAGGAACGGAATCTATATTCGTATATTCGTTCCTACTTGTATAGCAATCTTTAATGTTGTCTAGCAATCTTTCTGGAACCGAAATTTTTATTTTTCTCCGTG
>JBAGKK010028755.1:0-29673 GCA_037177015.1 Euceroptres primus
CATAGAATTTGTAAATTGCAAAAAAAAGTGGTCTCAAAAATTTTCAAAATGCTGTGATTTTTTGAATTTTTATTCAATTTATTCAATTTTTTTAAAAAATATTTTTTATAAAGTTGAGACTAGAGTTTCGTTTTGAACAAAAAAAAATACTTAAAAATTTTTTTCAAAATTATTGTTTATAAAATTGTGACCAGTGTCTCGTTCTGAACAGTTTTCAAAAACCGCCAAAATGTTTGAACCATAATGAAAGGTTAGAAAATTTTCGCTTACTTAAAATTTTCTTAGTTTTTTTTTTTTTGTTCAAAATAGAGCACTAGTAGCAAGTTTATGAATAATAATTTTTAAAAACTTCTCTTTTTTTTTTTTTTGTTCAAAACGAAACACTGGTCTAAATAATTTTGGTCAAAACAATTTTTTTAACTTTATTTTCAAAACGAAATTTGTAAGCAATTTGTTCAAAACAAACGTGGGAGAACTGCCTACCCTCATTCTATCGCAAATTGACAAAAACGTCTTTTTTATGGGAAATACCCGTTAAACTTTCTGGGTTTTGAGCCACCTCTAAATATCAAGTGATTTTAAAAAAAAAGAGAGTAGGACAATCTCACAGGAATGTTTTGTACAAGTAGCCAAAAATATTGGTTTGTACAAATAGTGAAAAAATATGTTTTGGCAATAGTAATCGAATCGGAGGTCTGTTTTGAACACAAAAGAAAAATTAGAAGATTTTTTCGAAGTTGGACTTGAAAAATCTCGGACAATCTGGTGAAAATTATAATTTATAAAATTGAGACCAGTGTCTTGTTTCGAATATTTTTGAAAGACTTTGGTAAAACATCGTAAACAAGAAAACTTTTTATTTTAAAGTATTCTCGTTCTCTTCATAAGTCCCAGAAGTGTCTAGTCTTTTTTTTTTTTAATTTAAAACGTTACAGAAGACTTTCAAAAATACTCAAAACAAGACGCTGGTCTCATATTTTTATTTACAATTTTCAGAAAATTTTTTAAGTCCAATTTCGAAAAAATGTTCTAAATTTTCTATTATGTACTAAACAGCACTTTGGTTCGATTAATATTTAAGGAAACATATTTTTTACTATATACAAGAAACAATATTTTTGGCTACTTGTACAAAACATTCCTGGGAGATTGTCCTACCCACAAAAAAATACCTTTTTACTTTTTTTGGGATTCAAACAAATCTGGGAGTTGAGATCTAACTAATCGTGTATCATTTTCATCAAAAATTTTTCCAAGAAAGATTCCAGGAATTTATTTCGGTGCTAATCAAGTGTTAAGAATTGATGGAGATTACACACTAATTAATCGCGTATCTTCGCGCAGCGGATTGTACTCTCACGCGATATTTGCTCCAGTTATGCTCAACGGCGAAGAGACAATAGGGTTGCATAAACGTGACTAACGGGAAGACTAGATTCCACATGATGGGCAACTTTCATTCGTTAATACCCTGTGTTTTCATATTCCAGAATTGGATTCCACTATGTCGGTATCTTCCCACGAAGTGCGCACATCCAATTCTCATTTTTTTCGTTGCGTCATATCGTACGACAATTAGTTACAGCACAGATGGGCGTCTTGTGCATTGCACCCCGCGTGGGAGCCCAAAAGATTTCTACCTGAGTTTCGTATTCGTATGTCCCGCGATTTCCGCTGGAACATTAATTTCACTCCGGGATGTAGCACAATACGCGGATAAGACATCGCAATGCGTTCAGGGGTTGTAGATTTTATCTGATTTTATCGGTCCTTATGTGTAGGTCAAAGAGCTTTATTGCTTGCTTGTTTTGATAGTGTTTCCAACATTCAGTTATGTATCAGGATTTATGTATGAATTCAGGCTTCACAGTGCAAAATGCTCTCAAAAAAGGAGAAATAAAGTGATTTATTCACAAAAATAAGGGGATAAATTATATTAAATATAGCATTTACGTTTCCGCTTAAGATAAAAAGAAACAATCCTTTTATCAGATTTTATCAAGTTTATTCAGTTCTATATTAAATGTTCAATTCTGTCCACCAATTTTATAAAAAATTTATGCTAATGTCATAAAAATTATGTGTGAAAAAACATTAAATTTTCTACATATACATTTTTTTCAAATAAAATATCTTATTAATAGCAAAATTGTTTTCATTGAGTGGGTTATTTTTTCCCGAGTTATTATGTGAAACAAAATATGACCCGAAATTTTTTAAGACCAGAAAAAACCAGAGGTGGCAATGAATTTTTAAAGTATTTAGTAGAAAAACATATCGAATTAAATTATTATATGATTTTGAAGGAGTTCGATTTGAAATTATTTAAATAAGCACTTCCAAAGATATACTTTGGTACTTCAAACTTTTAATTGTTCAATTATGAAAGCTTTGATATTGAAATTATCAATTTGGAAAATTTTTGAATTTCGTCAATGATTATACATTACCAGACGAAGTTTTGTTCATTTACCATTTATCATTAATGTGTGAGAGTTAAAAAACTGATTTTTTACAGGTAGAAAAAAATCACTAGTAAATGAAAAGTGGTTGAAATGTCAAGAATTTTCTAAAAGTGAAGCTAATGTCTCTCTCTATTTTCATAGTTTTCACTGAAATAAAATTTTTCCGGGCTATGTTTTTGTATCCATAACAAAGCTGAAAGCTTTAGGAATAATATACTTCGACGCCAACCTTTATTTTTCTACATATGTGAATTTTTTAGCACAATGAGTTTTGGTTATAATAAATATAAAATACCTAAACTTTTAATAATAATAGTTAAATGTGTAGGGTAAAAATAATGAATGAAAAATAATATTTCTAGTGAAAAGTAAGGAATTCAAAAATTATGGCTATCGCGACAATTTTTTTGATTAGCTAGAGTTTAATTCTGAGTATATTTCTTGCCGTTTCTAAGTTTGGATTAGGTTTCTTAAAGCTTACACTTACTGCCAATTTCATGTGTTTTACGTCGACTGAAAATGTCAAAAAATGTAAGTAAAATGTTTTTTAGTGAAAAAATTATAGTTTCGGACAGTTTTCTCTCATCAGGCTAAATAAACTTAAAAGTATATACGTCATAATTTATCAGTTTTTATTAATAAGTCTTATTTTATCTATATACTTTAGGTTATAAACGATTACCTATTGTTATAAATCATGGAAAAATTCGTATCACTGCAACGTCTCATAAAATTGTTCAAAACAGCTAAGTAATGAATTCTTTAGCTTCCTTTTAAATAGATATATAGTTAATAGAATATATAAGCTTCACAAAAATGCAAAAAACTTCAGTTATTTATTTAAATTGCAATATTTATACGCCTTAGAAATTTACACTACCTAAATGAATTTTCAACCAAAAGTAAATGAATTTTCAATCATAGTAAATGAAATTTCAATCACTAGTAAATGAAAAGTGGTTGAAATGTCAAGAATTTTCTAAAAGTGAAGCTAATGTCTCTCGTAGGTAATTTTTACCCAAAATTTAGGGTAAACGTTGTCCTTTGTTTTTTCTGCCTTCATATCTACAATTTTTTTTAAAATTAGTGAAGCAGTTCGTGAAGAAGACAGGGTTTCGAGATAGAAACTATTCGTGCGGTGAGAAGATCCGTTAGGTGTAATTCAGTGAGGATATTGGACCTTGGCCACCCGCCACAAGAATTACAATTGCGGGTAATTGCTCTTACCACGCCATCAATAGGGGCAGTGTCTTCTTTTGCCTGGGGTAAATTGCTTATATGCAATAACGGTTTTTGTGACAGATTCGTTTCGTTGCTGCTCTGTTGTTGCATTTGTCGTTGATATGTAATGGTATTGTATGTGTATAATACATACGCACATTGAGCATGTCGCGTTCTGAGTCTCACGAGGTTTAACGAGGAAACCGGTAAAACGCGTAACAAGATTACATCGCGTTTTACTTGAAGTGTACCAGGAATAAGACCAGGATTTCGAAGTACTTGGGCGACCTAGTCGAGGAATCACGAGAATTTTCGTATCAAATATCTCAGGAACGGTCTTATCGACAACAAATATCTGGATTCTGGGATATTGGAAAAATGTCACCGAGCTTAGAACCTTTGCTATTTCGAAAATGTTCTTCTTATTCAACTCGATACCCTTGCGATTTTAATTGAAAGATTATTTTTTTATTTAGAAAAATATCACAGGGGTTCCCAGAGTGCAAAAATTATACATAATTTAGTATAGTAAATTATCGATAGTTACTAACACTATTAGAAAAAACTTCAATTACTTTAGTTGAAGTTTTATTCAATTACCGTGACTGAATCAATTCTCAACGAAAATAAATGAATTTTCAACTAAAATAAATGAATTTCCAGTCAAAATTAAATGAATTTACAATTATAGTATATCAAATTTCAATCACCAGTAAATGCATTTTTAGTCACCAGTAAATGCATTTTTAATCAAAGTAAATGAAAGATGGTTGAAATTGCAAAAATTTTCCTACAGTGTATACAAAAAATTAAGCATACAAGATATCAAAATGTTGCAAATAAGTGACAACTACTTTTTGATGGTTTGCAACATCTTGATATCTAGTATGCTTAATTTTTTGCACAATGACTATCAATAATTTATTTTTAAAAAATTATGCTAAAAAAATTAAGCATACAAGGTATCAAAATGTTGCAAGCAAATGACAACTATTTTCCAACTGTTTGCAACATTTTGATACACTATTAGAAAATTCTTGAAATTTCAACCTCTTTTCATTTACTGTGATTGAAAATTCATTTACTGTGGTTGCAATTCCATTTACAGATGGTTGAAAATTCATTTAATTTTGGTTGAAAATTCATTCTTTATAGAGGAAAATTCATTTAATTTTGATTGAAAATTCATATTTATTTTAGATGAAATTTCATTCATTGTCTTTGAAAATACATTTTACTTTTGGTTGAAAATTTCGACCATGTTTGAAACTTCTATTACTTTAGTTAAAGTTTTATACAATTACAGTAACTGAATCAATTTTCAACCCAAAAAAATGAATTTTCAACCAAAATAAATGAATTTTCAACTAAAACGAATGACTTTAGCTAAAATAAATGAATTTTCATCCAAAAGTAAGTGGATTTTCAACCATAGTAAATGAAATTTCAACCACAGTAAATAAATTTTCAAACACACTAAATAAAATGTGGTTCGAAATTTAAAGAATTTTCTAAGAGGAGGCAGAAATACGTCACTGATTCCTAGAGACACTTCACAGACTCAAATTTAGAGAGTTTTTTTGCAGTTTGCATTATTTTTATACCTTCAGATTTACTGTATATATAATTTTTTGCACAGTTACTATCGCTAATTCATTATACATAAATTAAGCATAATTTTTTCACCCGGAAATATATTTTTCCACTTACAGTTTCCTCATTTTTTAACAGTGTGACTGTTAGAAAATTCTTATAATTTGAGCCACTTTTCATATTTACTGTAATTGAAAATTCATTTACTATGGTAGAAATTTTATTTATTGTGATTGAAAATTCATTTAATTTTGGTTGAAAATTGATTCAGTTACGATAATTGTACATAAAACTTCAACTAAGTATTTGAAGTTTCAACCCCAAAATTTGTAGTAAATTTTAACTTAAAGGAACTGAATAAGTATTGTTTACATAAAGAATTAGACTTCGTTTCGATAAAAATCAATTTTTTGTTATACTTCACTTTTAGAGAAACTTCAATTACTTTAGTTGAAGTTTTATTCAATTACCGTAACTGAATCAATTTTCTACCAAAAATAAGTGAATTTTCAACGAAAATGAATGAATTTTCAACTAAAATAAATGAATTTTCAGTCAAAATTAAATGAATTTACAATTATAGTATATCAAATTTCAATAACCAGTAAATGCATTTTAAATCACAGTAAATGAAAAGTGAATGAAATTGCAAGAATTTTCCTACAGTGTATGCAAAAAATTAAGCATACAAGATCTCAAAATGTTGCAAATGAGTGACAACTACTTTTCGATGGTTTGCAACACCTTGATATCTAGTATGCTTAATTTTTTGCACAGTAGCTATCAATAATTCATTATACAAAAGTTATGTTTAAAAAATTAAGTATACAAGGTATGAAAATGTTGCAAACAAATGACAACTATTTTTCAACTGTTTGCAATATTTTGTTACACTGTTAGAAAATTCTTGAAATTTCAACCTCTTTTCATTTACTGTGATTGAAAATTCATTTATTATGGTTGCAATTTAATTTATAGATGGCTGAAAATTCATTTACTTTTGGTTGAAAATTGATTCAGTTCGGTAATTGAATAAAACTTCAAGTGTACCTTTAGATTTATTGTATGAGATAAATGCATAAATTGTTGAAGTGGAACCTATTATCAATTTCGAAGATAACATTCTTGCAATTTTTTATTATTTTGGCGTATACACCTAATTTTTATGTTCCAGATGCTTAATTTAGACTTAATGACATTTGCTAAGAAAAAATAAATTAAATTTTTTGGTTGATAGAAATCAACTGTTTACTCGACAAATGGTGCTCGGTAATTGATGCATTTACCCTATGTGTAATTTTTTGTAAAATGATTATCGATACTTCATTATGCACAAATTATGCATACACTTTCAGAAATTTCTTGAAAATTCAACCACTTTTTATTTACTGTAGTTGAAAATTCATTTACTGTACTTGAATTTTCATTTTCTGTGATTGAAAATTCATTAACTTTTGACTGAAAATTCATTTATTTTAGTTGAAACTTCATTTACTTTTGATTCAAAATTCATTTATTTTAGTTGAAAATTCATTCATTTTGGTTGAAAATTCATTTACCTGTGGTTGAAAATTCATTCAGTTTTTATTGTATAATTGTATATTGTATAGTTGTATAAAACTTCAATTAAAGTATTTGAAGTTTCAACTAGAAGTTTCTAACAGAACAGTTTTTCCAGCTGGGTTGAAACAGATTTTCAAGTTCAAATTCCAGACAATTTTTATAAAATTTCAGACATAATTTTCTGTATAATTTGGGAAATATGGAAGTGACGTCGATATTCAAACGCCAATCTTTGAATATTTTTGGGACTTTACAAGATTATCACTTTTTTGTGATTATATAAAAATTTCAGAAAATTTTCAAAATTCAGTGTTTTCTAGATTTTCTAGACCTGATATCCCGAAATTCAATATAATATAAAAAGCATTTTTTAGAAGCTTATAGTTCAAATAACACGAGCAAAAATAATAATACATTTTTCAGCCTTCTTCTTGCTTTCCTAAGATTCGTCGACCGATAAATGCACTCAGTAGAAACTTCTTCCCGTATAAAGTGTTAGAAAAGTGCAATTCACTAGCGTACACTTAATACAAGAATATGCAGGTGAAATTCCATCCAATACCGGAAGTACTTCTTTCTAAAATTATTTAACACACGCAAATAAGTTCAATTTAATGTCCAAATAAGTTAAATATTCAAATAAGTTAAATAATTCTAATAGGATTTTGATTCAAATCAGGTAAACTTAATTTCGAATTTCGCAATTGAAACCTACAATTTTCTAAATTCTTTCTAAAAAAAAAAACAAAATTCACTTAACGACATTGATGTAACAGGTACAATTTCAGAAAATTATGATAATGCAGTCACTTCTTCTCACGTCTTGTTACGCCCTGGGTTTTATAACTCAGTATTATTTTGTAACTTGGAATTAGAATGTAGAATAAAACTTTCTCCGTCCGAATGTTAAAATCGACGTAACGCAAATTCAATGTTAAAGAAGCTGGGAACGGCCAGGAAGATTGTTGAAAAGAAAAATTAATTATCATCTCAAAATATATTAATAATGTTATGATTCACACATATTCAATGAGAAAAATATTTACTTTACCAGGAAAAAAAGTTGAAAACAAAAAATTTCATTTTCAGTAATAATGATTAGAGATTAATGTTTTATGAAGTTTTTCAAGGTTAAGTTTTTTGCGCTTTTTAAAAATAATCGGATTTTAATTATTGAGGGTTCAATTAGTTTACTTAACAATTATTTCGAAGCCCTCACCGTTTTAGATTTTTAAATTAATTTCTCATTTTCAAACCACAGCTACACAATAAATTCAGAATATCAGATAGTTCCAAATCAATTTTTTTTAAATCCAAAACAATTGAAAATATATAGGAAAAATATTCATCTGTTTTTGGATAAATTGATCCATTTTTTGGATTATTTTGCGATTGGGTAAACGTACCGGTGGTCGGACAACGATTCTATGTTTGGACACCATTTTTGGAAGTTCATACATAAAAAAGTATTACATTTTACGAATGTGTAAAAAAAAAGTTTAAAAAATAAAGGCGAATCTCTTTCATATGACAGAACTTTTATAACATTATAACAATTTTATTCAATGAAAATAAATATTCGTTCAAACACTGATACGTGTCCGGAGACCAGTGCACTTACCCTACTTCCCGATTTACTATGTATATTTGTTTTAAAAATCTATTTAAATTTACAATTTTTCCTTTTAATAGTTAAAAATGAGGAATTAATTTAAAAATCTTTACTTTCAAATCAAGGCTTTCAAAACTGCTAAATGAACAAAATGAGCCCTCATTGATTAAAATCCGAAAATTTTTGCATTGTTAAAAATTTCTTGAAAATTCAACCACTTTTCATTTATTGTAGTTGAAAATTCATTTGGAAAATCATTTATTTTAGTTGAAAATTCATTTATTTTAGTTGACAATTAATTAATTTTGGTTGAATATTTACGGTAATTGTATAACACTTTAACTAAAGTAATTGAAGTTTCAATCCGAAATTTTTAACAGTGATAAAAAACTGCATAAAACTTTGACCTGCAATAATTGTTACTAAAAAGTACATTTTTTAGGTTTCCAA
This sequence comes from Euceroptres primus, assembly GCA_037177015.1. Taxonomy (NCBI): domain Eukaryota; kingdom Metazoa; phylum Arthropoda; class Insecta; order Hymenoptera; family Figitidae; genus Euceroptres; species Euceroptres primus. Next base: position 8,905 of record JBAGKK010028755.1, read on the forward strand.
TTTGATTAATTATTTTTTTCAATAACTCTCCTAGCCCTTTCTAAACTGCTTAAGATTACACTGTTAGAAAAAAACTTTAATAACTTTAGTTGATGTTTTATTCAATTACAGTAACCAAATTAATTTTCAACCAAAAGTAAATAAATTTTCAAACATAACAAATGAAATTTAAATCACCAGTACTTGAATGAATTGTCAATCACAGTAAACGAAAAGTGGTTGAAATTTCAATAATTTTCTAACAGTGTATAAAAAATTTCAACGTTTTACAAGTTCTTGAATATAATACTTTCTGATACATATTCTTATTTACTTGTAAATTTTTCAATGATTTATTAAAAGAATAAATTTAACAACATAAAAAGCTACTTTGTTATATTAAATTATCTTTTTGAGGAATAGAACCAATTTATTTTCTTTATTTACTGTGAAATAAAAAGTAATTAACAGTATTGATGCTAATCACGACGAAATTAAATAAATATCAGAATTTTTGACCGATCTCGATAGATTTATGAGTTACTCGTTTTAACGATATGAAGTGAGACGAGATATTGTCTTCGAAAAACGAGAGACAGTCTCGAATTCAGTTATTTCTCGATCGTCTCGGTCGACGTGAATCACTAATGAATTTTCAACCAAAATGAATGAATTTTCAATTTTCAACAAATAAAATGAATTTTCAACCAAAATTAAATGAATTTTTAAGCACATTAAATGAAATTTCAATCGCGAGTAAAGGAATTTTCAATCACAGTAAATAAAAAGTGGTTGTAACTTCAAGAATTTTCTAACACTGTATAAAAAAATTATAGTTATTAAGTTTTATTCACTTACTATAACCAAATCAAAATTTTAAACCGAAATGAATGAAGTTTCAACAAGAATGAATGAATGTTTAACTAAAATAAATGAATTTTTAACCAAAAGTAAATGAATTTTCAATCACAGTAAATCAATAATGGTTGAAATTTCAAGAATTTTTTAACAGTGTAAAAAAATTTCAATTATTTTAGTTGATGTTTTATTCAATTACAGTAACTGAATCCATTATCAACCAAAGGGAAATGAATTTTCAACTAGAATGAATCAATTTTCAATTGAAATAAATGAATTTTCAACTGAAATGAATGAATTTTCAACAAAATGCAATTGAATTTTCAAGCACTGTAAATGAAATTTCAGTCATAGTAAATAAATTTTCAATCACATTAAATGAAATTTCAATATCAAGTAAATAAATTTTCAATCACTGTAAATGAAAAGTGGTTGAAATCTCAAGAATATTCTAACAGTGTAGCAATCAGTCACGTGTATCGATTACAGAAGTCAGGATCAAAAATTTTAGATATCAGATATTAGATAGATATGTATATAAATAGCATGATGGATTGTATTTTTAACTATCAATAGAAACAATCTATATCGATGAGAGAATGAAACATGACAAAGGTTTTTTTTTTTAAATCCAGTGATCTATGTAGATTTCATGGTGTGGCTGGCGGCTGTAGGTCAGTAATAGAAAGTACTATTTGGATACTGGTCTCCGTACGAAACGGTGCGTGTAAAAAGTGAACAATAACTCCTTAGGCACTGAGAGACCTACTCCGGTGTATCGAGGCGAAACCCAAGTATTTTATTTAGTTTTTGACACATTGTTGACTACTATTTCTGTCATGCTTCTGTTAATTTAATTACGATAAGACTAATATACCTTATTCGCATTCTACTTGCATGTTTAAAAAAAATTGCATTTGCAATTAAAAAGCAATCATGCCTCCAATTAACCTTCTTACCACTAAATTAAAACTCAAAATTAGTGTTTATTTTCAAATTTGATTTGTTTCTGTACTTATTTCTGTTTCATTTAATGATGATATTAATTTTGCACATATCTTCTCCACACCCAGACCTTGAAGTTGGATAGAGTATCCAATTATCGAGAACGAACGCGCTATTAGCCATTAGCTCACTCTAGTTGGTAATTTGTATCATTAGTGGTTGTTGGTGCGATCAGTACAAATTCGGATTACTTTGTAAGAAGCAGAATATATGCGACGTTTGATTGAATCGCAATGTGGTATGAGTTATAATAATCTCGCAAAAGTTATGATTCAGTAATGAGTAACTTGTCTGACGTTGATAGGACTTGAGAGAAGTGCATCCTTGCAGAATCATATCCTTTCGTGTGATGCATTGAGTAACGGTTCTCACTCATAGGATACGTGTCCGCAATGTCGCAATTACTGCGGTAACCGTAAAATGCATCGGACAAGTGGACAAAACTGTTGTAATAGAGGCGTTGGTTTTATGAGTCAAGTATTTTCCATGACTGGATTAAAATATTTTAAAGTCTTAAATTAAATTTCCTGTTTTATATCACTTTAGCATCTGGTCTTTTAATATAGACATTTAATAATTATGGAATACAGAACCTTTAAAATTTCGATGTGGGCGAATCGTGAAACAATGAATATTTGTGGGAAAGGGATAATTAACAACGAAAGTTTTTTAATTTGCATTAAAAACGAGTTTTGGATTATAATACATAAGACTTTCGTGTAACTGAAAATTTTCAAACTGGAGTTCTTTCAAAATTCAGAATACACTTTGAGAAATTTTACTTTTTACACTATTAGTAATTTTACTAATTACTATTTTACTGCAAAAATACAGTTTATTGTTTTTTTTAATTATAGTTGACACTTTATATAATTTATTATCGAAATTATATACATTAAAGTACCATTTAAAATATTAATTATATTTGATAGTTATGCTACTTTTCATAAAAGTCAACATTAGTTCAAAAATCACTGAAAAAAATCAATAAATAACGAAAAAAAAATATTGGTAAATATTAACAAAGTATACCAATTCTTACCAATACTTTTTTTTTCAAAGGTTCACTTTAGCATGTGTCATACTTTTATTGTTAGCTCATGTTTTTTATGTACGTTGTACGAGAAAAAATTTTACCGAACAATTTTTTGATTTAAAATGTATTTCCAAGAATAATTAAATTCATGAGTATCTGACATTTCCTGAAAAATGTAGGGTACGAAACGTGAATAGTAAAATTACTGTGTGTTTATGCAAATTACTTCCATTATGTATATTTATATTAAAATTGCTGTATAAATTTTTAAGTGCGTAGAAGAATTGTTGTAACGTTGAAGAATTTTCGAATTTAAATTTTCTTTTATTCATTGGATGTATATTTTTCCAAATCTTAAAATTTTTAAATATTTATATGATTTTATGTATAAAAAGAAGCTTTTATAAAGAATAAAACTTAAAAAGAATCAAAATAATACATTCTCATTGATGATAAGAATGTAAAAAAGAATCAAAAACTTAAAAAAAAAATCAAGTTATTCTCAAATTGCACATACTCAGGTATATGTTTGATTAGAATAACCGAATTATTATGGTTGAAATTACCAGAAATTTTTTTTACAAGAAACAAAATTTAATAAATTTTCTATATATCTAGTTATTTGATCCGCAATTCTGGTTGAAATTACTGGAAAGTTTAGAAATATTCTTTTTTACATTCCTTTTTAGTTACTTCAATGAGAAATTTTTCTGTGTGGATTTTTGGTTTGAAATTCAGTTTTTTTTGCCAATTTAAGTTCCTTAATCCCTCCTAATTTTGAAAGCTTCATACCATTTCAAAGTGTAAAACTTTTAAATTTCTTCAAATCAGACAAAATTTGCCTGATTGAAATTGAAGTTTTTCTGATTTGATGAAAATTCAAATTGTTCTAGTTTTAATAAAAATTTCAGTTATTATATTCAAATATCCAGTTTAACAAGAATTGTTCCTAATTCGCATTTGCAAAACTTACGAAATTATTTCAATTCAAGAACTTGATGACAAGAATTCTTTAAAAATACTTTCTAGTTCATTTTTCTAATTTAATCCTTTTTCATAATAGAAGCTTTCAAATTTCTCTGTCAGTGAAATTTTAATTATATTCATGCTCGAAAGGTTTAAAGGCTTTTAAAATACTTTCATTAATGCTTTAATTAAGTACTTTAATTTCTAAATTAGGTTTCTAATTTCTTCTCGAATTGAATTTTTAATTTTCAATTCTGAATTATAACCGAAAAAGAAAGTAATATTTAATTATTTAAACGTGTATTTTTCAGATTTAAACTTTCAGTTAATATTATATGCAAATGAACCACTTTTCATTTACTTTTGGTTGGAAATTTATTTACTTTTGGTTGAAAATTAATTTATTTTGGTTGAAAATTCATTAATATTGTTTGACAATTCATTTACTTTTGGTCAAAAATTCATTTATTTTGGTTGAAAATTCTTTAATATTGATTGAAAATTCATATACTTTAGGTTGAAAATTAATTTATTTTGGTTGAACATGCATTTGAATGACTAAATAAATTTTCAACCAAAAGTAAATGATTTTTCAACCAAAATGAATGAATTTTCAATTTTGAACAAATAAAATGAATTTTCAACCAAAATAAATATCTTTCAATCAAAAGAAAATAAATTTTTATTTTTCAATCATGATAAATGAAATTTCAGTTACCAGTTAATGAATTTTCAAACAAAGTAAATGAAAAGTGGTTGAAAATTCAAGAATTTTTTAACAGTGTGTGCAAAAAATTATGCATACAGTAAATCTGAAGGTATCAAATTACTGGAAACAAATGACACCTACTTTTCAACTTTTTGCGAAATTTTGATACATTATTAGAAATTTCTTGAAAATTCAACCACTTTTTATTTACTTTAGTTGAAAGTTCATTTATCACTATTTTTAATATTATTTATTACTATTTATTACATTTATCATTGTCGTGGTTGAAATGTCATTTACTTTAGGATGAAAATTCATTTATTACTATTTTTATTATATATTTATTACTATTTCTATTACATTTATCATTAGTTTTGTTGAAATTTCATTTGCTGTGATTGAAATTTCATTTGTATTGGTTGAAAATTCATTTAGGTATTGTATTTGAAAATCCATTCATTTTAGTTGAAAATTCATTTATTTGTGGTTGAGAATTTGATTCAGTTACGATAATTCTATGAAACTTCAACTAAAGTAATTGAAGTTTTTTCTGACAGTGTAAGTCATTTAATAATATACCTATTCCTTTCATTTCAAATGATTTCATTTTCAATCATTAATCTTGTAATTTAATATTCCAAAAAAATCACATCTATAATTTGAAGTCGGTTAACTTGTTCTAATTTTAAAAATATAATAAGTATGAGGATAAAAAGTGCACCATCTTCAATTACGTAATCATCAGGATTCTTTATAAGGATTCATACAAGTGCTGCTCATTTTCTTTAAGTTCAGAAAGGGTAATTTGTATTTTCACCGAAGATCGTATCGAGTATCGCGTATTAACAATGTGCCCCTATCTTATAGGAATAATAGGATATAGGATGACCTGAAAGTGCACTTCGCAAATGGATAACTTACGGTCTTACAATTGTAAGTCCAGCCACTTAAAAGATATCCGACTTTGTAGATGTAGACAGAGTTTGTGTAGTTGATCAACGAATCACGATACGCAGTACCGTTTGGCATTGTACAGTCTTCGTTTCCGGCACCTTAAATGGACTTTGGTGGACACTTCCGCTCGATGGAAACCCATTCAATGACATCGCAAGATCTAAAGTCAAACCTTTAGATCACACAGTAATAGGCTCTAACTTTTAGCTCTCCAATTGGTACCATTCCGTGACTTTTATAAATTAAATACTGTAAAAAAACTATCTGAAATTTCCCTAAATTACAAGAAATTTTCAGAAGTATATCTTGAAGAAAATTCCCGCATTTATAAGTATGCAATATTCCACAACATTGGAGAAAATTGCTCAAAACTTTTCCTGAATTTTTTACAGTAACGTACAAATTGCAAGAACCGTAATTTCCTTTTTCAAAAAAAGATTCGGTGGACACTTTTATTAAATTCACAAATTAAAAACTTATTAAGTATTGTTTGTTTCACTACGTATGGTGTAGCTGTACTGGTTTTAAGACAAAGCCTCAGGACTCAGTATGAAATACGAATCTCAAGGCCATCTACTTTCCACGACCATTAGCATAAACACAAAATTTATCACGCATTATCCATTAATTCAAACCCGAGGCTCTTTTGCAATAGCATTTTAATATGTATTTTTTTCGTCAATTTTTGTATCAAAATTCAGGAAGATAAAGGAGAACCACTTTCGAGGGATAACAGGTGAAAAGACTGTGGAACGGTAGTCCTTGAGATCGCAGGGCGTTGGACAGAGAGTATAAATATACCTTGCCGCTCCATCGGTATGGCATGCATACATTAGGTACGCTTTTGCTCAAAGTGTGCGTGTATGTGCTACTAAGAATGGTGGAGGTGGACATTTCAGATTTTATAGTCACTGGAAACTATACTAAAACCAGAAGTAAATACTTGAAATACTTAGTTTTAACGTTATTCAGAAGCATGACTTTTATATTTTAATTTAATTTCTTAATTTATGCTAAATTTAGTTTTCTTTCAATTAGGGATAAAAAAATTATTCTGTTAGAAATTTCTGGTTGAAACTTCAATTACTTCAGATTAATTATCGTAACTGACTCAATTTTCAACCAAAAGTAAATGATTTTTCAACTGCAGTGAACGAATTTTCACAGTAAATAAAAAGTGGTTAAATTTTCCAGAAATTTCTAACAATAATTTTTTGCATAATGACTATCGATAATTCATTAAAGATAAATTATCAATTATGCATAAATTGTTAGAAATTTCTTAAAAATTCAACCACTTTTTATTTATTATAGTTGAAAATTCATTTACTGTGGTTAAAAATTCATTTAGTGTGGTTGAAAGTTCATTTACTGTGATTGAAAATTCATTTACGTTTGATTGAAAATTCATTTATTTTGATGGAAAATTCATTCATTTCGGTTGGAACATTAATTACTTTAGTTGAAGTTTTTGTACAATTACCGTAACTGAATCAATTTTCAACCAAAAGAAAATGAATTTTCAACCAAAATAAATTAAATAAATAAATAAATTAATTAATTAATTTAATATATAAATATTAATATATAAACTATAAATAAATTTTCAACCAATAGTAAATGAATTTTCAACCACAGTAAATGAGTTTTCAATCACAGTAAATGAAAAAATTTTTCAAGAAATTTCTAACAATTTAAACATAATTTATATGCAATGAATTATCTAAAGTCACTATGCAAAAAATTATGCATACTCAGTAAATCAGAAAGTATCAAAATGCTGTAAACAAAAGACAATTAGTTTTCAACTGTTTACAAGGTTTTGATACCTTTTTACATTACATACATAATTTTTTGCACGGCAACTATCGAATAATTCATTAAATACAAAAATTATGCATAATTTTTCCGTCTGGATATCTAATCTCAATTCAGTGGAAAAAGACGTATGTGGTCAGACATTTGCAATTGGAAATATAATCTCAGCCAGTGGGAAAAGTCGCACATAGTCAGACAATAAAGATGGAAAAATTATGCATAATTTAATTATATATTAAATTATTGATAGTCGCATTATATGCAAAAAATTATGCATTTCGCATAGAGTTTTTATATTAATAATAATAAAAACTCTATGCAAAATGTTATGCACATTTCAACAATTTTTCACTGATTTTCCAGTAGAAAAATTTACTGAAATTTCAGTGATGCTCACTGATAATCAGTATATTTTTCTACTAAGAAATCAGTAAAAAATTATTGGAATTCCAGTAATTAGTCACTGATTTCTTAGTTAATTTTCACTGATTGAGATACACTGTTAGAAAAAAACTTTACAATTTACTTTGGTTGAAGTTTTATACAATTACCGTAACTGAATCAATTTTCAACCAAAAGTAAATGAATTTTTGACTAAAATAAATAAATTTTCAACTGAAATGAATAAATTTTCAACTAAAATAAATGAATTTTCAAAAAAAAGTAAGCGAATTCAATGATAAAGGTAATAAATAGTAAAAATGACAATTTTGACAAAAATGACAATTTTCAACCACAGTAAATGAAATTTCAAACACAGGAAATGAATTTTCAATCACGGTAAATGAATTTTTAATCACAACAAATGAATTTTCAACCACAAGTAAATAAATTTTCAACCAAAATTAAATGAATTTTCAACCAAAAGTAAATGAATTTTCAACTATAGTAAATAAAATTTCAACCATATAGTAAATGAATTTTCAATCACAGCAAATGAATTTTCATTCACAATAAATAAAAAGTTGAAATTTAAAGAATTTTTTAAGAGTTAAGACAAAAATGTGCCACTGTAATTAGATCCAATTTTAACTAAAGTAATTTAAGTTATTTCTAATAGTGTTGTTCGAAATTTCTTGAAAATTTGAGCACTTTTCATTTATTGGAGTCGAAGTTTCATTTACTGTGGTTGAAAATTCATTTCCTTTTGGTTGAAAATTCATTTATTTTAGTAAAGTTGAAAATTCATTCATTATTTATGAAGTTGAAAATTCATTAATTTTTGTTGAAAATTGATTCAATTATGGTAATTGCATAAAACTTTAACTTAACTACTTGAAGTTTTTTCTAAAAATATTAAAAGTAAATCATTCTCTGCCATAAATGTTGTCAGTTGATAAGAAAGGTGTCCCTTTCTTTTTAAACTTTCAACCACTCTTGGAAAAAAAATACAAGATTTTTCTTTAGTTCTTTTGTGTTGACAAAATTGTAGTTAACGGACTTATCCACTAACCAGAAATGAGTTTTCGTTTTGTTTCAACTTTGCAAGTTAACCGTTTGATGACTAAGCAGACAAACTCGTTTTCCTTTACTTTACTACATTACACGGCATTTTCGAATCTTCATCTAGCGAGTCACAAGATATGCTTTTCTCGTCGTGAACTATAACCGCGAACCTTGATTATAGGCATCAGTCTTCTCAAGAATTTAACGGTGATTCTATCTTTAGTAAGAAATCACCGTTGACAAATGATTTTCTGAGAAAACCGCTATTTAAGGGTGTGATATCAAGGTTAGGAGTATTACGGATTTCATGATAAACACAATATTAATGATTAATCAATATAAAGAATTAAGGAATTAAAATTAACATTTATAATTAAAATTAATAAATAAACTTAATCTTAAAATTCTTCATTGGTTTTCATGATTTTAATGTATGACGTCCTTATTTTTAATAGGTTCGGTTCAATTTAATTACAAATACGAATAAAATGAGGATTTCGGTCATAGAAGATTGCTTTTAATTAAGTACCGTTAATGTCGAATAAATAGAAAACCGGTTGAAGTTTAAAACATGCATCATTTTAGTGCTCAATACCGGGTGGATGAAAAGTTGAAGTTCTTTTTATACAGAATGAACCTACTTTTGATTCAGCTTGTACAGGATCTGTTATAAGTTGTAGGAACAGGAAAGTTGGAGAAGTGGTTTTGTGGCCCTTTTATACCTTCGAATGCTTTCAGTCGACAATGAACTTCGTTTCTTTGAATCTAACATTCCGTTGCAGCAGGTTGAAAACCTCGCCCATTACTTTCAACAAAATGGTCTCTACTCAGATTATAACATCAAGGAGTTTGGGATAATATCATATCAGATTATAGAACCGGTGGTTTATAAGCATATTAGACTTATAATAAACTGTGGGTGTTACTAAACGACAGTATCAAGTATTTAGGGTATAATATTTTTTCCATTAAGCGAAAAAATATAAATGACTCGGCTTTATAAATAGAAACATAATAAGATATCAATTTTCATCCTAAAGATCTTTAGCTGTGATAGATAGTAATTAATACATTCAATTAAGAATAAAGTTTCCTTCTGAGAGAGTTTTACATTCAGGATACAGTTAAACTGTAACTTGGCCCAAATAAATAGTGTACTAAAGTGCATCTTGCAAAGTAGTACCGGGTAAATGTATAAACGTGTCTCACAGGTTGGTAAGAACTAAGAACTGATAATTACAGGCTTTGTTTAACCGTAACTGTTCACCAGTCATTGATCTGACATTCTCTCATACCTACATACTTTAGCAAGTTGTTGTGGATGCAATAATTAATGAATGCAACCGTTAGTGCATTTAGATTCGACTCATTACTGGATAAGGTAATTTCGATATTTTTACAACTTTACTGCAGATCAGTAGGAGGTTAAGAGTATTTTTTACTTTCAATATTTCACTAGCAACATTCTAACGGAAAAAGAATGTTTTAAACCCTTTCATAAAAGAGGAATTCAAGTTAAGGAAGCTTATACTGACAAACAAATTTCTTGGGTGCTTTATTTGTTTCTATTTCAATGCACTGTTAGAAATTTCTTCAAAATTTAATCACTTTTCGTTTATTGTAGTTGAAAATTCATTTACTGAGGTTGAAAATTCATTTACTGGTGTTGAAAATCATTTACTTTTGGTTGAAAATTGATTCAATTACGGTAATTGAATAAAACTTGAAGTAAGTAATTGAAATTTTTCCTAACAATGCTGTTATAAATTTCTTGAAAATTCAACCAATTTTCATTTATTGTAGTCGAAAATTCATTTAGTTTTGGTTGAAAATTCATTTACTTTTGATTGAAAATTCATTTACTTTTGTTCGAAAATTCATTTACTTTTGGTTGAAATTTCATTTACTGTTGGTTGAAAGTTCATTTACTTTTGGTTGAAAATTGATTCAGTTACGGTAATTGTATATAAAACTTCAACTAAGTATTTGAAGTTCCAACCCCAAAATTTGTAGTAAATTTTTACTTAAAGGAACTAAACAGGTATTGTTTACATAAAGAACCAGGCCTCGTTTAAAAAAAAATCATGTTTTTTGTTGATACTTCACTGATTGAAAAAATTTCAATTACTTTAATTGAAGTTTTATACCATTTCTGCAACTGAATCAATTTTCAACCAAAAGTAATTGAATGTTCAACAAAAATGAATGAATTTTCAAATACAATAAATTTATTTTGAACCAAAATTAAATGAATTTTCAATCACAGAAAATGATAATAATCCATTTTCTTGGATGTATAAAATATTTCGTAAAACTAAACATTTAATTGTTTACTTTGATGGATTCATATATTTTGTATCCAATAAATATTTGGTTTTAAAATATTGGAACCAAATTGTGTCTCAATTATGTTACTTATAATGTTAAACTTAATTTTCTTTTAATATCCTACAACATTTTTCTTTCAATTTAAGAAATTTTCATTACCTCGCAGTAAATTCAGAATATCAAACCGTTGCATATCATTTGTTTTAACAATCAAAAACTATTGAAAATACATGAGAAAAATATTCATTTACTTTTGGGATAAAACTGCTACAGCTTTAATTGATCCATTTTTTGGATCATTTTGATACCTCCCGACTTCCTATGGCTGAAATAAGTATTTCTTTGTCTTCATCTGCGTCAGTTTTTGATTCGATAACAATACTTCCTTGCAGGAAAGAAAGATTTTTTAATTCAAGATTTCTTTTCCCAGGTGGAAAAATTGTGCGTAATTTGCGTATAATGAATTATCGATAGTCACTATACAAAAAATTATGCATATAGAGTAAATCTGAAAGTATCAAAATGTAAAAGTTATGCAGAATTTACGTACCTATAATGAATTATCCAGGCACCATGCAAAAAATTATGCATAATATAGAGCAAATCTTAAGGAACACTGTTAGAAATATCTGGTTGAAACTTCAATTACTTTATTTGAAGTTTTATACAATTACCGTAATTGAATAAATTTTCAATTATAAGTATGTGAATTTTCAACCAAAATGAATGAATTTTCAACTAAAATAAATGAATTTTGAACCATAAGTAAATGAAATTTCAACCAGGGTAATGATACACGTACTTAATAGTAAATAATAGTGATAAATAGTAATAAATAGTAACAAATAGTAATACATTAATTTTTAAATAAAATAAATTGATTTTGAATCAAAAGTAAATGATATTCATTAACCACAGTAATGATAAATGCAATAAATAGTAATGAATGAATTTTCAACTAAAATAAATGAATTTTTAACCAAAAGTAATTAAAATTTTAAAAACTATAATGACAAATGTAATAAATAGTAATAAATAGTAATAAATGAATTTTTAACTCAAATAAATGCATTTTCAACCAAAATAAACAGATTTTCAACCAAAAGTAAATAAAATTTCAACCACAGAAATGATAAATGTAATAAATAGTAATAAATAGTAACAAAAATAATAATAAATGAATTTTTAACCAAAATTAAATTAAATTTCAAGTACAGTGATGATAAATGTAATAAATAGTAATGAATATTAATAAAAATATTAATAAATGAATTTTCAACCAAAAGTAAATGAAATTTCAACCACACTAATGATAAATGTAATAAATAGTAATAAGGCAGCGTCTAGTATTACGGAAATTTCCGTACAACTAGCACACAACATCGCATGGGCCGATGCTAATGTTAAGAAATTTTCCGTAACACTAGCCTGCGTTCCCTTTATGTTGTATGCTAGTTGTACGGAAATTTTCGGAACAATATCTTCGGCCTAGTAATAAATAATAATAAATGAACTTTTCAATCAAAAGTAAATGAAATTTCAACCACAGTAATGATAAATGTAATAAATAGTAATAGTTATTACTATTACTATTGACATTACTGTGGTTGAAATTTCATTTATTTTTTACTATTTAAATAGTAATAAAAATAGTAAAAAATGAATTTTCAACCAGAGTAAATAAAAAGTAGTTGAATTTTCAATAATCATCAAAATATTGCAAAAGGTTGAAAAGTAGTTATCATTTGTTTGAAACAATTTGATACCTTTAGATTTACTGTAATATGCATAATTTTCTGCACACACTGTTAGAAAGTTCTTGAAATTTCCACCACTTTTCATTTACTGTAATTGAAAATTCATTTAAATACTGGTGATTGAAATTTCATTTTCTGTGATTGAAAATTCATTTACTTTGATTGAAATTTCATTTGCTATGTTGAAAAATTCATTTACTTCAAAGTAAATCGTGGGACTTTATTTGACTTAGGAGCAATATTATTTTGATCTGAAGTAGATCATTTATTCTATTGTCACAGTCTTTGGTTTTCTATTCATCATTTTGCTACCGATTAAAATGATGCTCAGAGATTTTCTGTGTTTTGGTTGAAAATTCATTCGTTTTGGTTGAAAATTATTTTACATTTGTTTGAAAATTGATTCAGTTACGGTATTTGAATAAAACTTAAACTAAAGTAAATGAAGTTTTTTCTAACAGTGCATTGAGTAACGATAATTCATTACACATAAATTAAGCATATTATTTTCACCTGAGATTTTCTGAGTGTATGTCAAATGAAAATATATATTTTTATTATATGAAGGTTCATTGATCTGTGAACGCAACAGCAATATTAATTCTGGCGCAAGGAGCACGCATAAAACACAAGGAGAAAATTCATGCCCCTAAGTATGCGGGCGTGGCCATAGTTGTTGCGTTTGCGGTTTTAGCAACAGCGTCAGGGAACGCGAGCTGGTAGTAAACTCAACTATGAAGATGTAAGTTAGAGGTGCATAAGTAAAAGGAAAAGAGTGTGAAATACAGCTGCTGACCATTCATGGATGACTATAAGACATTACACAACTCCAATGCACAAGGTTCATAACGGTTAAACATTCCAGGTGCGGAAAGTTTCATTAAATTTACATTACATTCTTTTTTACCAAATTGAGTTAAAACTCCCAATTTCAAGTGCGATTTTCCACTTAGTTTCAAACACAATTGAAATTGTGTTTATTTATTTCAAATTGGAAATAAAAATTGAAAAGCGGATAAATGAATTCAGGTCTCATTCATAAAACTGAGAAAACAATGTCTTCCCTGACATTTGAGTCACCAAGGTTGCAAAATGTTCCAGGGAAAATATTCCCGGTACTGTTATATTTGAAAAAAATTGTTTTAATTAACCAAGTTGGATAATGTATTCAGGTATTTTATATGAGTCTTTCTCGCTCAGATCATCACGCGCTTTGAATATCTGACGAAATCTGCGGTCGTGTCGCGGTGTTTAACGGCAAAAGGTAACGGGATGTCTTCGTAAAATTCGATCCACTGTGCGTGAGTCATCTACTAAATCTGAAGTATCACAAAAAACATGTATTTGCATTACAACACTAATTGTTCAAGTTCAAACTTTAAAATTTAGCTTTGTAGACATTTCTTTTAAAGAACAGAATTCTTCATTATTCACAAATTGAAATATTTAATGCAGTTAAAAGAAAATATTGCGTAATTTTAATAATGAAATTGTTTTAATAGAGTTTTTTAAATGAAATTTAGTTCCTTAATCTTTGTTTCTGGGTCACCCTATGTATAGATAGGTCGTCGGACGCTCTAAACTCCAAAGGAGGTTCGCTATGTCTCGTGAGAGAGCTTATACATAGTTATAGGATAGGCACGATATTCTTGCAAACATTTCTTTTCGCCTCTCACTATATGTGCTATAATGTCAGTTCGATGTCTTAACCGATTTAAGATGGTTTAAACACACCCAAGGGTGTAGGATGCATTATTATAATTTATAATTGCTTAAAAGTACCAATTTCGTATTCATGTATGACCCAGTTTATCTGATTTGTAAGTCAGAAATTAACATCACAAAAAGAAAAAGAAAAAAGAAATACTATTGTCTTCTATGAGCAATTTAAAGAAGAGTTTTTAAAATTTTCTTTTAACAATTGTTTTGTACCAACTGTGGAAGTATAAGTCAAGGTTCTCTTTTTAGAATAAGCCAAGATTATAAACTACAGTATCGAATAAGCCAAGATCATAAAATACAGTATCATATTTCTAGTTCTTTATATTAATTTATTTCTCGCGAATTCTGTAAATTTTTCTGAATATATAATCGCATTATGAATAAGGGCTCGAAGTACAAAATATAACAGGAGATTGTGAATAAATATCACGTTCTGATTTTAGTTCCTAGCAAGATGCCTGTTTGGTGTAATTTAAGGATGTTAACGTCCTTGACATTTACTCATTCTCCGCACATCTGAAATGTTCTCAGTTTGCACCTACGCAATGAGAGGCACTTGATCCGATAGCTATAACTTTAGAGATACATCCTGCGTAAAAGACAACATTCCACTTAAAATAGGTTTACGTTTTCGTAATGTGAGTTGTTAATAAAAAATGAGAATGTAAAAATAGTAAAGCCAAAATTGTGTAATTATATAGTAACACTCGAATAATTATGTTCTGACTCATTTGCTCCAAATACGGATAATTTGGAGCAGTGCGTAAAATGAAGAAATATTTTATTTTATAATACCGGTCAGTTTTCATGGAAAAGTACACGTTTTATTTGGTCGTAAACTGTTCATAACTACTGAAGGAGTTTCCAATACGAAAGATATTCTGCAGTGAAAGAAATGTATGTACCGTTTCTTGTTCGACTTTCTGGCCAAAATGTTTGAATTGTCACAATTTTACAAATACTCGTTAAACATTTTACGTTTTAATCGTTTAACATTTTACGTTTTACTCCTTTAACATTTCCAGTATTACGTAAATCCTCTCAAGAATCCGAAGAGAAATCCCTCGATACGATCATTCGATTTAAACATTTTGTCGCCTTACCATCAAACCGCAAACGTTGGAAAGCGAGAAAGTACTTTCCTCCATTTTCCTTTTGTTTATAATAGTAGATAATTTTAAGCGATCATTTTCAGTAAATTAATGGGTAAACTAGTCTATTTACTTTCTAGATTAGTTCTAGAATAGTAATACAATAGCTTGAATGATTTTATAAGATTTAAATTTATTCCTCCAGTAAAAATTATGTTTTTTTCGGATACAGAAAGGGTATTTTTTAAAATTTGAATCGCGTATGTAAAGTTATTTGTCGTTGGAGATAAGCAAAAGCTCCAGAGCGTATCAAATCTAGAGAAAGAGAAAGACAAACTAGAGGTAGATGAAATCGGATCAAGAATATCCGCGTATGCACCTACATTTGTCTATTTAACTTCACACCGAGGCCTACTCAACTACCACCTACCTAACAACTAGATAGGCAATTTACAACATATAGCAACAGCGAGGCGTCCATACGTTCCTTGACCGGTTGTATACGCCTCGGAAATATCCTCCTTCGTGCAGGAGTTCGTTGCCTGCCATTTTTTATGCTTTGGTGCATATCAAAGCACTAATTGGGAGCTTCTTGGAAGCCGCGATTATTATTTCTTCAAATGCAGGTTAAAACTTTGTAAAATGAAAAACCACTCATAACTTTTCCTTTCATACAAATCTTCCAGACTATAAGAATCCAAGGTAGAGAAATTCTGCATAATTTATGTGTAAATATCGATAATCACTGTGCAAAAAATTAGGCATGCACTGTTAGACAAAACTTCAATTATTTTGCTTGAAGTTTTATTCAATTACCGAAACTGAACCAATTTCCAAACTTAAGTGAATTTTCAACCAATATGAATGAATTTCCAAATAAAATAAATGAATTTTCAACCAAAAGTAAATGAGTTCAATGATAAATAAATAGTAAGAATGAATGAACGGTAAATGAATTTTCAACCACAATTAATGAATTTTCAACCACAAGTGAATGAATTTTCATCTACAAGTAATGAATTTTCAACCACAGTAAATGAAATTTCAAACACAGAAAATGAATTTTCAATAACGGTAAATTAACTTTCAATCACATTAAATGAATTTTCAACCAAAATGAATTAATTTTCAACTAAAATAAATGAATTTTCAACCAAAAGTAAGCGAATTCAATTTTCAACCAAAAGTACACAAGAAACACAGGAAATGAATTTTCAATCACAATAAATGAATTTTCAACCACAAGTTCAACCAAAATGAATAAATTTTCAACTAAAATAAATGAATTTTCAACCAAAATTAAATGAATTCAATGATAAAGGTTATAAATAGTAATAATGAATTTTAAACCAGAAGAAAATAAATTTTCAACCACAGTAAATGAAATTTCAAACACAGGAAATGAATTTTCAATCACGGTAAATGAATTTTCAATCACAATTAATGAATTTTCAACCACAAGTAAATGAATTGTCAACTGCAAGTAACTGAATTACAATTACAATTACTGAAAATACAAGCAAAACCACAGAATTTAATATGCAGTCAACATTTCTCTTAAATTTACATAAAAATCGGTAAATTTAAACAGATTTCCTTTCTCCGTGCATCGATAATTTATACCTAAATTATGCATTAATTTTTTCACATGGGAAAAACTGCTTTCTAACGCATTTATGAATCCTTAAGAACCTGATTACAATTATTTATATCATTAGAAGATTAAGAAACTGGGTCAATTTTCTAAAAGCAAAATAACATTTCGCAAAATTTATGAAGCCTTTCAAGGCATATAATACTATTTACAAGAAACGTTTTAATTGAAATAAGCAATCAATTTAATTTACTCATTTTCAACATAAACATATGTTTGCATATCTACATTTCAAGTTATTTTTTTTTACTCCCGAGTCGATATTGAATACACCACTATAATTTTTTTTATTCATTTCCTTGGCGGAACCCTTTTCCGCGCAACACGCGAAGAAGTGCTACAGGTTCAGTAGACGCATGAAGATGCGTTCGTGTTCAACATTTCCTATGTGGATTGTTTTTAAACTTACATTTTTTTTTAATATCCTTAGTTCACCTACGTCCTACGAAGTAGTCCGTATTCTGGAGAACATCGACTTTGTGAACAGGATGAAACCGAAGGACGATCGCAAATAAGTGATCTTCCTGGTATCACTGCACTTCGCGGTGAAAAATTCCTTTTAACTTATGATAAAGAATAAAAAGTGGTAACACGAACAACTTTTTTTTTACGTCTGCCGTAATTATATTATTATAATGTGAGTTTTAACGATCAAGGGTCACGGAGCTCTTTCCCTCCGGCCCACCGATTCGAGACTGAGGGACCCAGCTCGGTGAACGGCTCTACCTGTTTGTGCTCAAGACGTCCTGTAGCCAGAGGATAAACCCAGTACCGGACCCACCGCATTTCTCCACTAAAAAAAAAGGAAACGAATCTTCTAAAATTGTTTTTTGATTGCAATTTTTAATCCAGGAACAAAATTAAGTATTGGCATCGTTTATCTTGGATCATGTGACCAAAAACGAATTTCTGAGATTGGTGATGATCTTTGTTTAAACATTTAAAGACTACATGCAGTTTCCAATGGTTTCTTTTCACTTTTATCAAGTGGGTCAAGTTAATGATGAAACTAAATTTAAATAAGAAGCTTATCTGCACACTTAAATGGAATTATTTGTTAAACAGTAAATTCAGAATATTAAAGCGTTGCAAGTCAATTTTTAACAACCAAAAACAATTGAAAATATGTGCACGGGAAAAATATTAATTTGTTTTTTAATAAGAGTTTTGCAGCTTAAATTGATCCATTTTTTGGGTCATTTTGACTGCGGTGTATAGAATATTTTCTTAATTAAATTTAATTGCGTCATGAAATTTAGGCTCTTCAAGAAAATAAAAAGAAAATATAAAACAGTTTAAAATGGACCATTAGAAGACCCAAATTTAGTTCAAAATAATCCGAAAAATGGTTCAATGGGAACCAACACCAGTTTCATTTTTATCTAAATCAAAATGTTACGATAGTTAACCCTCCTGCGTATGCGTTATAAGCGACCTTAGCTATTTGAAAATTTATACATTTTTTATAACATTTACTCATTAAGAATATAATATATTCTTATGTTTTCGGGGTCGCTGAAAACGAATCTGCTATCAGAGTTTCCAAATTCAAAATGGCGGATTTAAAATGGCGGCCGTGTACTCTTGATTTTATAAAAAATGCTTCAATCGAATTGGAAAACCATACTTGGGGGTTTTTGGGGTCGCTGATTACGAATCTGATATCAGAATTTCAATATTCAAAATAGCAGATTCAAAATGGCGGCTGTGAACACTCAATTTCATCGAAAAATGCTTTAATCGAAGTGGAAAACCATACTCGAGGGTTTTTTGGGTCGCTGATGACGAATCCGATATCATAATTTCAATATTCAAAATGGCGGCTGTGTACACTTAATGCTAAAATGCTCGAATCAACTTAGAAAAATATACTCGGGAGTTTCTGGGATCGCTGATAACGAATCTGCTATTAAAATTTCAAAATTATAGCGGATATATAATAGTTGTCGTGAACTCTTGATTTTGTAAAAAAAATGCTTAAATTGACTTGAAACTTTACTTGGGAGAAATTAAATGTTTTTTACGTTTGTTTGATGTTACGACTAGGATTAGCTGCTGCTGTAAAAATATAGTATCCCCAGGATGTGCCACATAAAGGCTCCTAGTTCGATTTTACATCCCTTTTTTGGCTACACGGAACATGTGACCATCAGTGGTGGGAGTTGGGGAAGTGGCGATAGACGAGTATCTTGGCTTGCAATGAACGAGACTTGCAATAAACGAGTGTTGCAATAAACGAGATTTGACTGTACATTACACCTCAGAGCTCAATAGCTTCCAGGATTGGCGTGATTGTCTCTTTTATAAATTACTATCATAGCATATGTATATAGCGTAGTTCGGATGTACTCATCTGCTTTTAGGTGCAAATGTTTATTTCAGTCTTCAATTGTTTATATTTATACTGTGTTAGCGTGACTTTTTAACTTCTGAACGCTATTGCTCTTTGAAAGAAACATAAATATGTATATATTACAAAACTTTTAAAATATAAATACATAAAAATGTAACTCCTGATATTCCTGATTTATTTATTTATGTAAAGCACACTTTTAGTCTAAATTTCCAGATTGACACCAAGTTAAAGAAAAATAAACTTTTATACTGGCAGTATTTGATCAGGGATTTTAAATACAAAAATCTGATAATGGATTCGTTTTCAACAACTCCAAAAACCCTCAAGAGTAAAATGAAGAATATATGACAGTCGTTTTGAGTCCGCCATTCCGAATTTTAGAGTTCCGATAACATATTCGTTGTCAACGTCACCGAAAACCCCAAATAAAAAATACACTGCCAACCATTTTGTATGCGCCATTTTAAATTTTAAAATTCTGATATCAGATTCGTTATCAGCGACCCCAAAAACCCCCGAGTATGCTTTTCCAATTCAATTGGAGCATTTTTTTATAAAATCAAGAGTACAAGGCCGCCATTTTGAATCCGCCATTTTGAATTTTGAAATTCTGATATCGGATTTGTTATCAGCGACCCCAAAAACCCCCGAGTATGGTTTTCCAATTCGATTGAAGCATTTTTTTATAAAGTCAAGAGTACACGGCCGCCATTTTTAATCTGCCATTTTGAATTTTGAAATTCTGATAGCAGATTCGTTTTCAGCGACCATAAAGACCCTCAGGTAAATGTTTTCAAACTGGTCTGAGCATTTTTTAAGTACTTTTTAAAACGTTTTTCAACACAAACAATGTTATAAAATTTTCGTGAATTTTCATCATATTTTAACTGAAAATTGAAAAGAAAATTGAAAATATTTGAATTCTAAACCTGTTGTATTAGAAAGCTATATTATTTAGCTTTAATTTGCGGGGTATAAGATCTCATAGAAGTTATTAAAGAAAATGAAAGTTAACATCGAAAGTTATTAAAGAAAATGTCATGACGAGATATCTCGTCATCGTGCATTTTTGACCGGTTTCGTTTTGACG
>JBAGKK010028756.1:0-11076 GCA_037177015.1 Euceroptres primus
TGCAAACATAAAATGGCGATTTCATCGAAAAACCCATCTTTTTAATTTTATCAAATATTTTTTAAAAATTTATGTTTTCAGTAGGAAACCATCAACCAGTTTCTTGCTGGCCAAATCATTTTTGAGTCCAGGACAATTTATGTTTTTAGAAAATTACATTTTCGAATTTTTCTCACAAACAATGCAAGATATCATTAAACATTAGGAGGTCTTTCACGTAGAACTTTTTTAAAGCATAAACCGTTTTTGTTGATATTTTTTCGTACATGTCGTCAGTTGAAAGAAAAATTCGAAAATTCGATTTCATTTTAAAAAATTCTCCTTTTTACAAAAGTAGTTTAGCCCACATAAAACTTATCTATTTTCTTCATCACATGAGTACCAATTTAGCAAAAAATTTTGGATAAAAAACAAGGTAGGGTTTTTGAGAAAATCATATTTTAATTTTTTCAGAAAAACTGCCATTTTGCGAATTTTCAAGATTTTTTTAATTTTCTGGCGGATTTTGAAAGCGGCCAATAAACCTCACCATAATCAGAAAAGAAAACTCAAATATCTTAATTGAGTCTAAAGTTATAAAAGTTTAAAGAAAAGTGCTGTGTTTTTTTTTTAAAAGAAGCTTAAAATTCAAATACTCATAACTTTGTGAAAAAGTATTTTTTCTCAAAACGGTAAAATACGCGTCTTCTTATTTCCTTTGAAAAATAACATAGACGACCGATTCTGTGTCTTGAAGTTGCACTGCCTGCCTGATTTGAAATGGATTCAGTCATAAGCATTTATATTTTGTAAACGAAATGAGATTACAGAATGTTACTGTTAAACGAGATATATTTACATTTCTGCTGTCCAAAATAAAAAGATAGGTAAGTGACATTGTCGCTTAGGTCGACTTTTCCATTGCTAGGTTTAAGAGAATAATCCTAAACCACAAAGTCACTTATCTATCTTTTTATTTTGGACGGCAGATTTATCGTACTAACATTTCTACAATAATTATTTAGTTACTTTCTACAATAATTATTTAATTATTTAGTTACTCAGTTTTTTCATCTCTTGATCAATGACTTCTGCACTTTTTCGTGCATTCCTGGTCATTTCCCGGTTTTTCCAGGTCACAAAAAATTCCCGGTCATTTCTCGGTTTTCCCAGTTTCCCGGTCCAGCGGCCACCCTGAGTTCTTATTCTGATTATATGCACAACAAAAGTTTGGTTGACTTATCTAAAATATTTTTTGAAATCAACCAACTGCAGTCAACCAATCAGTTGTGTTCAGTAACAAAACTTTTTTTTGAGTACATCATCTTAACTTCATCTTGTTAAAACGATATACGTAAAAACAATCTCCACTGTCAACTCTCAATTAGAAATATTTCGGAACTGAATTTTTCTTACAAATCCACAAAATTAAATTTGAAACTCTAACTCTTGGAACAAAAACCAATCAAGTAAGTTACTTTTTCCAATAAATCAGTAAATCGGCGGTTCAACCGCACCCGGTACATTCCCGGGATTCTGTACCAGTGCTGCAAGGCTGGCTGGTGTTTGCCAAGAGGGATGCGAAATGCTGGAGAGCTTAGAAGCAGCCAACCCGTTGGGTGGTTTTGAGGGTGGCATGGGCAAAGCCGGGTTGTTCGGAAGGGTTGGGGAGGACTTCTGTCGTCCTATGTTGTACCAAGGTATACTAGAGACCAGGGAGAAGCGGGGGTGAATGGCCAGCGACTCTGATTTCCGTCGGGAGTTTCGCGCTATCCGTCCAGTCAAGCGGAGCCGCCTTTAATCATTTGATTGCCGGCGCTTTGATTCCTTACTCGGGAATCCGATACCAAACTCTACAGTCTACACTTCCAGCATCTAGCATCTCCAGATCCCAGAATGCCGGAAAATGGTGTCCCTCGTTAACTGATGACTTTACTCAAAGGAGAAATTTCGTCTAGATATTTCAACCATCTGCCTTTCTAAACTTTAAACCCTGTAAACTAATCCCCTTCAGATTCGTTGGACTGAATTTAGCAATGTCAAGGCTCAAGTCAGCCAACTACTTTTAGTCCCAGCTTAATTGACCTTCGAGAAAATGATTTTGTACAAGACACGATGAAAGAATCTAGAACCACAATTCTGATTTGAAAAGTCAAATATCAATCAAATAATAATAAATATTGGAGAGAACAGATTTTATGGAGGAAGAAACTATAGTGAAAGAGATATCGAGGACCTGACCAGAAGAAGACAAAAAAGCGAATCGTCTTATGTAGACAAGAGTCGGTTTTCTTCGTGAAGAAGGGTGGATGAAGAGATCTGTAGGAAAGAGCCCTGTTTTCCTGGTTTCCTCTTTTGCTCTTTCCAATTCAGCCAACCCCGATGATGCAGTCGGTCCTCGAAGTCGGGGCAAGTGGATTATTGACGGCACAAAACAATGGCGTAGCTTTGTTCCAGAGAGTCCGTTCGTTCCCGGCGTAATATGTTCGATGCTGAGGACCAGAGAGCCTGTCCGTCCGTCAGTTTTATGTACGAAGTGCCCCGGTAAGCCCCGCGAGTACTCTTGGAACAACGAGTCAAGTAGAGCCTGGTACATCTGGCTGACTGATCCTGGTGTTTATTAAAAATCATGCCAAACATGTTGAAAGATAATGGTCATCAAATAGCGACCAAATCTTGAAACAAACAATTTCAGCTCTTAAAATATTATAGACTTAATTTAATAATATTTAATAACATTTCGACTTAATTTAATAATATTTGGAGTCGATTCAATCAGGTATCTTATCCAAGTACATACCTAAAAGTGATAGAAAGAGAGAAAAATTGTAGTATGAAAAATTAATTTTACGATTTTTATTATATGTGAACTTTTGTACTTGTTCATTCATTTTGAGCGCCATGTTTGAACATTCAATCTCAACCGCGATTTGCTGCAGGGCTGAATTGGGGGCGAGGATGAGCAGTCATTCGTAAAGAGATCTGAAACTTTTCTCTCTGGGAAACGAATCTTACCCTAAGGATTGGAGAATTGGGGGTGATCTTATTGGTCTCTGCACGAATAAGCAGTCCGGGATAACCCCAAGGGAATTTACGAGGGGAAAGGAGAATGTTTTCCCTACTGTTGTGTGGTTTTTGATTATGGAGAATCTTATGAAGAATCAAGAATTACACACAAATCTGAATTTATATAATTGAAGTATGATCCTTGTCTACATGGATAAATCTAATTTTTCGAGGTCAGATTTGCCAGAGGAATTCATCAAAGTTGAAATTGAAGAACTAGTTATATAGAAATATATTAAATATATTAAGAATTTACACTTCTCAACAAACCATTTTGTTCAAAGAAAATAAACTTTACAGAAAATGGTTCACACATAAAATGTAAATTACCCAAAATAAAACAGAGACATAAACCCCCAGACTTTGTTACTGTTCACGAAATAAATTTTCGAAAAAGAATGGATTTTAGCCACCCAAAACAAAACGTAATTTCTTTGTGGAATTTCATAAAGGACGTCCATATGGAATTCTATATGGTATTCCATGCAGGACTTCCTTGTAGCATTCCCTGAAAATTTTCATGTGGAATAAGGCAATCCATGTACGGGAAATTTCCTTGTGGGATTTCATAAAGGACTTTCATATGCAATTCCAAGTGGCAGCCCATGTGGGATTTTTTTAGGGTTCCATATCAAATTTGCATATGGGATTTGATTGTTGAATTTCATAATAGGGATGATCGAAAAAATTTTTTTCTGAAATCGAAAACGCCTGAGGTAGAAGAAGTTGTGGGGTGGTACCCTTATTACCAATCTAAATTTTCTGCAAATCAAAAAATATCTTTGGGTTCCACCAAGGCCGTCAAAATCAAAATTTTTAAAATTAACAAAAAGAAATCTAAGTTAAATGGCCTAGTGATTGCCGCCTTAAGGGGTGATACCAACTTGACGTACTGAAAAATGAGGCTTTCTTTAGAAATTTTTTTCTCCGCTACTAATAAAGCAACAAAAAATGGTTTTATAGGTTATATGTCTAAATGTCATTAGATATTCAAAACAATTTTCTTTTTTTTTATTTAATACAAAATGGCAGCGTAGGAGTAACTAAAGCGAAACAATGTTTTTCAATTTAAAGAATTGTCAATTTTAAGTATTTAAAGTCGAGTATAACTCGAGCAATTTTCATCCGACTGACTTGAAATTTTAACTGTAGCTTCTTAGATAGATTATTTATAGCGGTACACAAAATTATTTAAAAAATTTATTTTTTGCAAAATAGCAGCAGTTTGAAAAAGAAATTTTTAGGTAAAAATCGACCTTAATTTGTTTATAAAAAATGTTATTATTAATCCATCGTGAAAACCGTGTGTACCACTTTAGATAATTATCTAAAGCGGTACACACGGCACCGAAAAAAACTTCGGTAAAAATCGACCTTAATTTGTTTATAAAAAATGTTATTATTAATCCATCGTAAAAACCGTGTGTACCGCTTTAGATAATTATCTAAAGTGGTACACACGGTACCGAAAAAAATTTCGGTAAAAATCGACCTTAATTTGTTTATAAAAAATTTTATTATTAATCAATCGTAAAAACCGTGTGTACGATTTTTACGTTTTAGATAATTATCTAAAGCGGTACACACGGTTTTTACGATTAATTAATAATAACATTTTTTATAAACAAATTAAGGTCGATTTTTACCGAAATTTTTTTTCAAACTGCGGCTATTTTGCAAAAAATAAATATTTTTTAATAATCTTGTGTACTGCTTTAGATAATCTATCTAAGAAGCTACAGTTAAAATTTCAAGTCAATCGGATGAAAATTGCTCGAGTTATACTGCCCACCAAATTGAAAAACATGGTTTCGCTTGCGCTACTTCTGTCGCCATTTTGTATTAAATAAAAAAAAAAAAGAAAACTGTTTTGTATACCAAATGACATATAGAATAAACCCTTAAAGCCATTTTTTTGTTACTTTATTAGTAGCGGAAAAAAAAATTCCTAAAGAAATCCTCATTTTTTAGTACGTCAAGGTGATATAACCCCTTAAGACCAATAATCGCCATCAACTTTAGCTTCTTTTTTTATGGAAATGAATAGCATTATGATTTGATATGACATTTTGATAATATTTCCTTAGAGAAATTATTCTCTACTGCGGAAAAAATACCTGATAATATTCTTGTGAGCTAGTTATTGAAAATATTCCTAAATATTGGCGATAACTGGGCACGAGGCAATTACTGGGTGTCTTACCTTATGCTTATGGGTTCAAAAATTATGGCGAATTGTTTTTATGTAGAGTTTTTAGTAACAAATATAAAAACAAAATTATTTTAAAAAATTAAAAATTAAAAAAAAATTTTGTTTAAGTTATGATTTTTTAAAAATGATCAAAAAAAGTGATTTTTAACAAATTTTGAAATATATATATATATTTTTGTTATCAGGGAAAAAAATTTTATATTTTTTAAAGCATTTCAAAATTTTTTAATTTTCACTTCTTTAAAAAGTAAAAAATTTGAAAAACATTTTTTTTCTTGTCAGAAAAAATATGATTATCTTCTTTAATTCAATCTGAAGACATTTTAAAGTCGATATATTTAATTTTGAAAATATATATATTTTAACAATTTTTTTTAAAAGCTCCTTTTTGCTCGTTTTCAAAAAATCGTAACTTGGACAAAAATTTTTTCTTTTAATCACAATTATTCTTGAAAGTTTATTACTAAAAACTGTACACAAAAAAATTCTCCATAATTTTTTTTCATAGACTCCTTTTTATTAACTTTTCAAAATTTTGAATTTGACGGACCTGGTGGAATCCAAAGATATTCTTTTATTTGCATAAAAATCCAGCTGGGTGATAAGAGTACCAACCCACAACTTTTCCTACCCCAGGCGTTTTCGATTTCTAAAAAAAATGTTTCGATCACGCCTATTCCATAAATATCTTCCATTCAGAATTCCATATGGTATTCCAGACGGAACTTTCTCGTGGAATTCCAGACGGAACTTTCTCGTCGGATTCCAAACGGAACTTTCTCGTGGGATTCTACATAGAATTTCTATGTAGCACTTCATGCGGGACTTCTTTGTTGGATCCCATAAAATCCTTCCATCCAGAATTTTCTTATGGAATCTCATATAGAATAGACTTCTACACTGTATTTCCTAGCGGAATTAACACGACCTTTCAGTCTCTAGATAAAAATTCCATCACCAGCTTTCACGAACAAAAATGTTGAAATTGGCGAACGACTCTTGGCTCCTCAACGGGATGTCGTTTGGAGAAGCTGGTTCGAGTCGAGCGATTAATCGAAAATCTCTCAACGTTTCTGGGGTTCCTTCCATTAAATCATACGGACACGTTCTCGTACGACCACGATATATGTCAGGCAATGAATACCTCGTGTTTGCATAGGTCCCGAGGTGCAATAGACATGAAGGGATGAGGGGGGAGGTAGGGGTACATTATGGGGTAGATTTGAAACGTTCAAGGTACCAGAAGAGAGGTAGGCATTAAAAGTGAGTTTAGTGGAGGGGGATGATGTAGCTGGGTAAAATAAGGGGAAAAGGGAGGGGGAGGCAAAAGAGAAGAGCACCCTATGTACACTCAGCTGTCGGCCCTGTTTTTACGTGCATTCTGTTCTGCCTATCCTGAAAGCGTGCTGCAATATCAACGTAATACAATATATTTTATATATATTCAATATTCATAAATGCTGCATGCCATATTTGGAATTATTATTTGATTACCTGTTGACTTTTGGCAAAGAGAGTTTGGATAAAAATAATGCCTTTTGTGGTGGATGACTCAAAATTGGGGGCACAATTAGGGAACATCAGGGTTGACAAAAGAACTTTAAAAAAAAAATATAGACTTTATTTTTTATGCAAAAATAATTGGCTTTTAATTTTTCTACAATAAAAAAAATAATAAACAATCTCGATAAGCAATTTGACTCCAAGAAAATTGTGGAATAGTAGATTTTCGTAGTTTTACAGCAATGTAAAAAAAAGGAGATACAAATCAGGAAATCCTCGGTTCGAGTGAGCTTTCCTCTCTTTCTCGACGTTTTGCTCAATAAAGAAGAGGGTTTGGTTGGCAGCGGGACGAGAGTCCCGTGGGATGCGAATGCTCGAAATCGGTAGGTTGCTTTGGGAAACGTCAAGAGGAAGAGAGAAAGAAGAAAGGGATGGTACGAGAGCAAAACTGAAGAAGAAGCTCACGACGAGGAAAGCACGAAATGCGCTTCGTCGAGCGTAAATTCGCGATATTGCCTCTATATTAGAGATGTAAAGCGCTTCGAAATCTCTGAACATTTTAAACACAACAACATCAGATAAATTTTTATAAAGGATTCGTATTCCTTTCTTCCTTTTTTTTCTTTGCAAATTTTAGTTTGATATTTTTATACCGAAATTTATAAAGTTTTCTAAATTTAGAAATTAGAAATTAGAACATTTACCCTTATTCCATTTCAATTTTTTTAATCTAGTAAATTTTTCGGGGAATGGGAGATGAGGGGCCATTAGAGATGGAAAATTTGATCCGAGGATTTTGGTTGGCTCTTGAAAGCTCCGCCTTTCATGAAATTCGATCGCAACTCGACACCAAGGGCTTCCCATACATAAATTTAAAAAGAAAATACAATGGCAGGGATTTTTATCTTTCTCAATATATTATCAAGTTGTTAGACATTTTTTCATAGAAAACCTTTTTGTCTAAAAAATCTACTGAAATATATAAATGGCTAATTTCTAAACTCCTAATGTTGTTACTTATTGCATGTCCCAAAAATTTTGTTTCTGAGACAATACTTTTTTATTTTTCCACCTGCAAATCAAACTACCATTATTTCGTGTTTTAAACAAACGCTTTCGTCGCTAAGGGTACTTAATAAACTTAACATCGTAAAATTAAAACCCACACATAAATTTAACGACCAAAGCAAATAAACAGGAATAAATTGGAAGTCGATTGAAAAGAGATATTGGCAAAAAAGTGGCGTTACATTGTTAATCACCACGTAAATTTTATATACAGTCGAGAGGCGGTCACAGATAAAATAAATACACACAGTGCGTAAATTTATGTTCAGTAGTTCGATTAAAAAAACACTATTTAATCCCAGTATCGGGGATTACGCGTTGTTTCATCTCGTAAAATGAGGATTACATGACGAAAGAGCAAAGCGAATCGCGTTTGTGGACTCGGCTTCAACTCATCGCGAGTATACACAACTGCAAATGTGTACATTTCTACGGCCTAATTCCAATTGCTTAGGACAAATCACACAGATTAGCTACAAGTTTATATGTATAAAGGAGCGAGTGTACATAAATTTATACGCCAATTAGGTATAATGTATTTATACACCGCCGAATGGCTTTTTAAATTAGTTGCCTCTGATTTCTTGTGCGAGGTTCAAGTGCAAGGTAGAATATTAACTTAGTCTTATATTTTTATTTTTACTTTTTTTAATAATTTACTTTTTATAATTAACTTTTCTATCCAGGGCAATCTTTCTTTTTAAAATTATTTATCTCAACAGATCGTATTTTAAAATAATATTCTTTAATAATTTTAAAGGAAATTGGACCGTTTCAAAACAAAGAAGACGAAGTTTCGACATTTTCAAAATGGACCTGTCAATATTTGAACTACATACCTCCAAATAAGAAATCTTGAGTTCGAAAAAATTTCGGTTCAAAGATTTTAAATACAGAACCATTAAAAATGTTGACCCCTTATAAATGAATGTAGGGAAAATAATAAAAAAGAAAATAAAAAATGCACACCAAAGATTTAAATTTCACAAGATTTAAAGATTTAAATTATTACAATTGACTTTTAATTGTAGGATTCTGATAATGTCAAAGAACTACAACAAAAGGAAAAAAATAAGAATGTTATAAATGATTAATATATTCTCCCAAACTGTGCAAACAATAACACGTTTCTTGTACTTAAATAAATAGTTTTACGAAATATTATCAATATTTGTATTTTTTTTATCTTGGCGTATTTTCGTCACTTTGAGGAAAAATTACATTAAAAATAATATCAATTTAATCAAAGGTATCACGTGCTGATAGTGTGAGATTTTGTTTCATAATAAAAATTTAAATAAAAGGAAAACTAAACACGTGTTATGAAAATTGTTGATTGTGTGAGAAATATAACTGGGAATAAATGTGTAGATGCAGGCTGTACAGTACATCCTCACCTAGCTGCACAATCAGACAGAGTGAGGCTGTATTTGGTATTGTGAATGTTGACTCGGAGTATATTTGTCTAGCAATGGAGGAGAGCGAAGCAAGCTAGGGTATGGTCGGCTCAAATATTGTGCTGTTTCATTCAGCCTCACGACGATCATAGACACATTATCCCGCGCCAAAAAGACAATCTTGAATTTCCAGAGAACAGAGGAAAATTGTGATTGCAAATTAAAATTTCTTTTAAAAAGGGCTAAATGCAAATTTAAATCTTTTTTCGATATGATCCAGCGATAAGAGAGAAGAAACAAAATTGCATTTCAATTGTCCAATCAAGAATGTTTAGAAATATAGTTCACGTAAATAAAATAAAGCGGAGAAAATAAATTATTTAAAAAATGTACAAGCATTCTTAATCAGAAGAAAATCATTTCGTTAAACACAATTTAAATGTATTAAATACTTTAGTAATTTCTTCAAATAAATTAAGGAATAGAATAAGCTTTTAACTAAAATTCTAAAAAAAGGCTAAAATTTAACTTGCAAGTTCAAAAAATTGTTCTGAATATATTTTTCTAAACAAGAACTTAAATTTTTTTATTTTCGAGAAAGTAGGGATCTACTCTGTAAGTACTAGAGTGGCGATTGCTCTTTATTAGACAGAAAATATACATGAAAGAAAAGAAAAATTTCTTCACATCTGGATTCGAAACTTGGGACATCGTGATTCATTTTATTGTGCTGGAATATATCCCAAACACTTTACCGTATGGGCCATTCTGTCTCCTAATTAAATTATCCTGTTCAAATTGACGATTTATATATTTGAGAGCATCAAGATTCAGATATTATTATATCTCGTACTATAAAATTAATTAGAAATTTATTTACTTGACATTTAAAACAGGGTAATTAATCTTAGATGTTTCCATATCTTTTTAATTTCCCCGAGATTAAATGTTTTTAGCTGTACAAGTTTTTGCACCAAATTACTGAAAAATCAATATCAAAAACTTGTCTTGAGTAAACCAAAGTAGCTTTAAGTAGACTCAGACAGAAGAAAGTAGCAAAAAAGTTGCTTTTCGCAGAAAACTGGTATATGGTCATTTCCACGCAAAGTGTCATTTTCTCAACAAAAAAGAAGTTCTAAAACCAATCTTAAGGCACACATTTCAAACTTTTTTCCTACATTGTAAATACATGTAGAAACTCATTTTTTAGCCTGGCCAATATCTTTGCGCATGCGCGCAGTTTGCACAAAATATTTAAATTAATAAGTCCATAAATTTTATTGAATGAATAATATTTTTATGAATAGAAGATGTAAGAGGGTTGTTTATTGCTTTTAAGTGCTCAGGATACTTTCCAGTAGTGTGTAAATCACCATCTTCTTGATTAAAAATATATAACAAGTGTCTAAACTTTCACTTCGATTATTGATGAAAGCTCAATATTATTCCAATTTAATTGAATTAATAAAAAGATAGGACTCACTCCTGACTGCGATCCAACTTGTTCGAGCTTTTAGTGAGTGCTGAACTTTGTTATCGTTTCGTGTAGATACGTCATTTCGATTAAAATTTCTTTTTCTATTGCGCTCAGATTTCTTTTAAGCTTCTGCTTGACGTTTTGTTGCCTTCTTTTGCCTTTTACGCAGTAAAAATTCTTCATTTTTGCTCAAAGCTTTTGGAAAATTTTCTGTGCATGTTACTGCCATTCAACTTAAACAAAATAATAAAAACGATAAAATAAAGACAAAGAATAGTACATTTCGATACGTGTGTCAGAGGTGATTATTTAGCGCACGAGACGTTTTTCGCACGAGCGAAGCGAGTGAGAAAAGTCAAGTGCGCTAAAAATCA
>JBAGKK010028767.1:0-11075 GCA_037177015.1 Euceroptres primus
TCAAAAGCGTTGGAACGTTACACGTTTTCGGCGAAAACGTGTAACGTTCCAACGCTCTTGAAATTGTAATTTCTCGGCTTTTATTGAACATTTTCTTCAGTTGAATGCTCATTTTGAAGGGTTTTTTAGTGCCTTTGAATGAACTAAAACTCGAATATCCAAAAAAATAAACATAAAAAGTTATTTCGAAAAATGTGCGTGAAACTGTAACGTAACCAACAAAAGAATTGCCCATATGATGATGAGAATATAAAAACGGGACTTTTTGAAAGATCGCAAATCACAAACTAATAAGACTAAAAGGCCCTCCTTTTTTTTTGATTTGCGTATAATTTTGTTTACCTCATTTCATCCTCTAGCATTACTAATATACTTTGCCCATAGAACGCCCTGCTTTGAGAAAACTCCGCAGGGGGAAATTGCCCTGAAAAATAGGTCAAAATTAGTCCACTTTGAGAGGTCAAAACTGACGACTCATTAGAGCTAGGACTTTGTCCTAGCTCTAATAATCCTAGCTCCTTGTGGCAAATTTAAGATAAACACTTGAATTTTCACTCATCTGTTGAACATTTATTCATAAAATCATTCGGTCAGATGGTACTGACAAAGATAAAAAGTAGTGATTTTTCGACGAAATTCAGAAAAAAGGTTTTTTTTGAAATTACCATATCTCGAAACTTATTCGAGATAGGTTCTTTTTTTTTTTGTTTTTCGTAGAATAGTGTACACTTTCCTTTTTATTTTGAACTTTTTTTTGTACTACGCAATGGAAATGGTCCGACCACGCAAACGTGAATTTTGAAAATTCTTTAAAAAAAAAAAACCTTTTTGGCAATCGATCTGTTTTACAAATTTTTAGAGGTCATTCAGGACCCCGTCAAGAAGCTATTTCAAAAAAAAATTGCATCTAGGAATTATTCGTAAAAATCATGTTTTTTGTACGACGTGCTGCTTGGACTGTAATATAATAGTCAAATCATTTATACGTGTTGACATATATTATATTATTAGGCCACTGCTCAATAGAGGGAATTTAACCTTGTACATGAAACTTGTTTCATTTGTGATGACGAGAGTAGGATATAATTTGCATCATTGTTCATCATTATGTAGGTGTTTGAGATTACGTCCCACCGCTGTTTTTGTTTTGCTTTTGTTTTCTTCCAAAAAATGAAAAATCGATTCTGGCTATTGGGTATTTCAAAGCAAAAGTCTTTGATGTTTTCAAAGTGCATTCTGTTATGAATTTGTTCCGCATAATAAGCATTTGTAATGGTACCCATCATTTGAATACTTGCGTTCATCACACTTTCTTTCTTGTTACTGGATACTTATTCTTGTGTTAAGTTAAGAATTGTTTTTAGTACTTAATGATTTCCGAGAGACAAAATCATCAGTTTTGTTTCTAAAAGATTTTTTTAAGTTCTATTTTTTTCGGCATTACATCTACCTATTAATTAAGTTTTACAATCATATATCGCTCACTCTACTAATATGGAAAACTAGAGTACTATTTGTGTTTTAATTTAAAATTTAAAAGCCACTTAGAAAAATCATCCCTTCAGAATTTTAAAGCCCCTTGGAAAAATTATACCTAATGTAAACAAGATTTTTCCTGAAACCAAAAAAATCTAATATTTTCAGGTTAAGTATTCTGGCTTCTTTGTGAGCATATAAAACAGGTTTCTGAATAATTCATGCATCCAGGGAGTTTATACGAGAAGATTCAGTTTTTTTTTTTGTTCAGAAAATTCATTTTTCGATTACGAGTGGTTCTTGTCGTCCAAACAAATAAACAGAAAATTAAAAGTATTTCAAACCACCAATTAAAAGAAACTTAAACCACAAATGTATTCAGATGCAGGCGTAGCATACAAAAATCCCAGATTTTGAAACCTCTTTAAATATCACCGAATGTTCCCATAACTGAAGCTGTTCACCTTTTCAGTATTTCGACTTAATTCTACACAGCATACATCTATTTACCCATAATTAAGTAATGGCGGATAGTATATTAACCTCTTTAGTAAAATAGTATTTAAAAATGAAATAAAAGAAATATTCAGCAATTTCTTTAAATATTTATATAAAACTGTGTTGAAATTTCTTGAGTCTTACAAGGATAACAAAGCAAGAAAAGGAATTATGATGCAATGCTTACGCGAGATTACATTTGATCTAGACGAAACGAAAGTTCATATGAGGAAAGGTGTAAAAATGACGAGATTTTATTGACGTCATCGTCAGGTTGGAAAGGCCCACGTGCGCTGAACAAGTGCATAAAGTAATAGAGGGTATCTAAGTCATTCTTGCATATAGTCTGTGCGTATTTTGTTTGTAAACAAAGAGACAGCTGTGCATTTTCCAGAATTAGAAAAATTGCATAAGATGGTAACATTTTCGGCAACGATTATGTTATAGATTCCATAAGGTATATCGTATAACGTATAAGAAGCAAAGTATTGTCAAGTTGAATTCATTTCTTTTTCTAAAAATATTTGAAGTTTGTCTCATATAGTGACTAGTAGCAATATGAAATCTCTGAGATACAAACGACGCTATTATACAAAAGAATCATGACTTCAGACTTTCCTTCCTGATGTCCCGATGTCGTGTCACTACTTTGGTCACGCTATGTCTTTCGTACATGATTTCTTTCCGTATACCCTTTGCAATGCATTGATTTATACGAAGAAACCACTGGGCGTTCGATCTACGGGATGTTCAAGGTATTATAAAGCACGCAAAAAAGTATAGCAACTACAAAATCCAAGAAAATTATTTCCAGAGCAAGCGAAATGTCTTTTTAAACTTATTATTTTATAGTTGGGTAGAAAAAGTGGTTTGTCAAAATGGTTCTTGATATCTTATACAAATTTATTATTCTCACAGCACAGAATAGATATCAGAACAAGTATTATTCACTTTCACATCCGAATACAGATTCTGTATATATCAAATCCTCGTTTCAGAAATAAAAATATAAATTACACAGTAAATCGTGGGATATTAATTTAATTTGCAGCGTTATTATTTTTATCTGAAGTGGATCATTTATTCTATTGTCACAGTCTTGTTTTTTGATTTCTCATTTTGCTGTCGATTAAAATGATACGTTAGGATTTTCTGTGCATTTTTCGACTCTTCTCAACCCAAATCGGTATTAATAAAAAATCATGGTAATTGTGCAGATAAATGGCTTTTCCGAATTTCGACTTTTTCGATCAAGTTTTTTTTTTAAACATTATTTTATCACAAATCGGGGGAGGTCGAGAAACTAATGTACTTTTGATTAATTTCTTAAAAAACTTAAAATTTAAACAATTCTCAATTTTGAGTTTTTTTTAAAAGGCTTTATTTTATCACCAAAACAAGGAGTCAATCGCGGAAGCTTGAGAAAATAATGCACTTTTTATTATTTTATTAAGAAACTTTAAAATTTAAACAATTCTCAATTTCGAGTTTCTTTAAAACTTTATTCTTCACTAAAACAAGAACTCAATCCGGGGAGTTCGAAAAACTAATGTAATTTTTATTATTTTATTAAAAAAGTTAAATAAATTTAAACTTAAAATTTTTAAAATTCACGACTTCGAGTTTTTCGCTTCAGTCTTTTTTTAAAGCTTTATTTTATTATTGAAACAAGAAATCAATCGTGAGAGCTCGAGAAACTAATGTACTTTTTATTATTTTATTTAAAAATTTAAAAATTAAAATAAAAATTTTTTAAAATTTCCAATTTCTAGTTTTTTGCTGCGGTTTTTTTAAAACCTTCATTTTTATTTTATAAAAAGCACAGGGGGGTGGAGTCATTTCATCTCGTCGGAATTTCTTGTCAATTAGATGAAACTTTATTTATATTTCTTCAATATTAATTCAACTAAAAAACATGTAATTAACCAGCAATTTAGACGAAACGAAGAAACCCCCACCCCTTCCGTTGTACCTTTTATAAAATAAAAATATATAACTGCAATGAAGAATTCAAAATTCAAAAATCGTAAAAAATCTGACTTTTTATCTTTTGATTCATGGAGTTAGAAATACGGGGACACGAACAAAGGGGGTAGAGGTTTCTTCTTCTCATCGGAATTGCTATTCAATTACTTGCTTTTTTTCGAACTAATATTCAAGAAATATAAATAAACTTTCATTTAATTGTGCTCCCTGATTAATTTAATTTTTCCTTAAATCAGAAAATACTGTATAATGTAATATAATTTTTATTAAAGCTTACAAATTATATTTCACAAATATATAAAATTACAATTTTTTTTAAGCTCCCCTAATTGATTTCTTGCTTTAAAGATAAAATAAAGCTTTTAAAAAAAGACCGCAGTTAAAAACTCGAAATTGGGAATTTTTAAAATTCAGAATTTAAATTTTTAAGTTTTTTAAAAATAAAATAATAAAAATTGCATTATTTTCTCATTATTTTATTATTTATTATATTATTGTTCTCATTATTTTCTCTCTCGACTTAATTCTTGATTTGGTGATAAAATAAAGCTTTTTTAAAAAAACCGGATTGAAAAACATGAAATTGGGAATTTAAAAAATGTTAAGTTTTAATTTTTAGGTTTTTTAAGAAAATAATAAAAAAACACATTAGCTTCTTAAGCTCGCCCGATTAATTTTTTGATTTCGAGAAAAATAAAGCTTTTTAAAAAAAACCGGGTCAAAAACTCGAAATTGGGAATTTTTTAAATTTAAATTTTTAAGTTTTTTAAATAAAATCATAAAAATTGCATTAGTTTCTCGAGCTCTTCCGATTGATTTCTTGTTTCAATAATGAAATAAAGCTTTAAAAAAAAGAACGCAGAAAAAAACTGTAAATTGAGAATTTTTAAAATTTTATGTTCAAAGTTTCAATCGTTTATAATGTTTGATGTTAATTTTGGCTTTAGGGTCAGAATAAATAATTCAATTAATTTTTAATTGAACCAAACCTCACCTCTTACAAAATTGTAAACAATATAAATTTTATTTGTTGCTCACAATAAATAAGTTCACCCAAATAGAAAAATAATTAAAAGAAAATTTATGAAAAAAATTTTTTAAATTCATAAAATTTGTTTTTTTATAAATTTCAACATTATCAATTACAAGATTATTTTAGTGAAATAAAATTAAAATCTACAATAAATAACTTTCCCTTAACAGTATATGTATCGAAGAATAGTTTCTCTCACTTTTTATAGCCGTCCCTTCCTGTCCAATACGCCAACTTATTCCTTACCCCGCTGGCGCTGTCTCCAAAAAGGGCCACTTTTCCTCTCCTTACAAAATTCTATGGAGAAAAAACTTCTTCCGCTTATCGCGTTAAGAACACTAACCAAGGCATCAGTTTTCGTGTAATTTTTAAACGAAATAGACGTCCAAATAGAATCGCTCCACTATTCAGTCTGTCAGAATACATACGCATTTAACAATTTCCACAAGATTAGTTGACAAAAATCTCATTAATTACAAGGTTAATTTCAAATTTTGATACAATCTCATATTTACCACTTCATTATAATGCATTAAAAAATTTTAATTGCTGTTTATAATAAATAAATTCATCCAACTATTATAAGGACAATACATTTGTCAATTTCCTAAAAACTGTACCAAAGTTACCAAAGTTTTTATTACTTAAAACTGTACTAGACTCTTATATCATTACAAATTTTATTAATTTGTCCAATTATTGTAAGGGCAACACACTTTTGTAGATTATATTAAAAATTTTATTAGTTTGTCCCATTATTGTAAGGACAACACACTTTTTTAGATTAAGGATAAGAAAAAATTTTTTCAATTTTTTTAGTTTTGTGCAAACATTACCAAAGATATTTAAGATTGTACTAAACCAAATTTGAAATAATTTCCGTATTTAATCTATATTCGTACACTGCGTCCCTGTTAAAAAATCTTTTGTAAATGTTTTTTCCAGAATAAACATTAACCACTGATGAGGGTCACCATTGTGCACCGAATCGTTTGGTTCAATAAAAAATTAATTGAATTATTTATTCTGACCCTAAAGCCAAAATAAACATCCAACATTATAAACGATTATTTCCATCGAGGATCAATATAATCCCCCACTGAGAATTAAAGTTTTAAGTTTTTTAATAAAATAATAAAAAGTACATTATTTTTGCAAGCTACTTCGACTGATTTCTTGTTTCAATGATAAAATAAAGCTTTTAAATAAAAGACCGAAGTGAAAAACTTGAAATTGGGAATTTAAAAAATTTTAAGTCTAAATTTTTAAGTTTTTTAAGAAAATAATTAAAAGTATGTACATTAGTTTCTTGAGCTTCTCTGATTGATTTCTTATTTTAGCGATAAAATAAAGCTTTTTTTTTAAACAAACCGGATCTAAAAAGTCGAAATTCGGAAAAGCCACTTATCTGCAATACACAGTTTTCTTAATTACCAACCAAATTCTACACATCTTCATATAAACTGTAGCGTACTTACATCTAAAAGATTTGTACATTCAAAAAATGGCTAGTTCAGTTAATCAGAAAAAATTGTAAAATAGTTTTTTAGTGTATGTATTATAATAGTTCACAGTTAATCCTAAAGTATAATATTGATCTCCGATTGCATCAATTATAGCTGCAGCGCTTTAATCCGTAGGTTCTTAAAAAAATCCACATTCGATCAATTTCAACTGACAGTTGACACGAACCAAGGTGAAGTCGTGCATTGAAGGATTTTTTTCATCTCACATTAATCTCGAAATAATCGGAAACTCTTTTTTAATACCTTATAATTTACTGTGTTTATGCCTTAAAAATATCTTTTTGGTGGATTATGCTTATGATTTTAGAGGAGAGGTGAGGTACAAAATGTTTATAATACTTTTGGATGTAAGTAGCGTACACTGAAAAAAATGGTTATAGTGGAGCCAACTACTTAGATTGTAAGAAATGGTACTGCTATTTTATTAGTTGAAACAACCATTGTATTAGTTCGGAGAACCATTGTATTAGTTGCAGTTACTATTCATTTAGTACTAGCCACTAATAAAATGGTTGTCCCAAGTAGTAAAATAGCAGTACCATATCTTACAAACTA
Source organism: Euceroptres primus (assembly GCA_037177015.1). NCBI lineage: Eukaryota > Metazoa > Arthropoda > Insecta > Hymenoptera > Figitidae > Euceroptres > Euceroptres primus. Next base: position 7,075 of record JBAGKK010028767.1, read on the forward strand.
AGTAGTTGGCCCAACTAACCATTTTTTTCAGTGATACAGTTTATACGAAGATGTACTGTAATAATTTTAAAAAACGGTGTATTTATTTAAATTTTCTTATGAATTTTGTGGAGATCTTCTTAAAACACATAAAAAAAGGTCTTAGAAGATTACCGGAAAAGAATCTAATTATTTATACCGAGGATTCGTATGGCTCTTTTCATAACTTCTCTAAAGTTTCAACTACATTTATGTTGAGAGTTCCTACGCTATGTGTAAAATGCACAGACGCTGAACTCATTACTGTCGCAGTGATTGTAAAATACCGCGGTTGTACTCCCAGCATTGTACTATGTGTATCAAACGTTTCCAGTATAGGAATTTATTGAGTAGGAGATCGGCCTAGAATCAGAAACTAAACTTGCATTCCATTACAGATCGCCGCCTTTTATGCATCACGCTTTTTATTATGTGGTTTTAATATTTCCAGTTATATAGATCAACGACTTCAGCCGTTTTAAATAAGGCAATGATAGAAAATCTTTTCAGAAAGAAAATGTTATTTTTATTGATTATAAGTTATATTCGATATTAAATTATTGAAAAATAATATTTATTAGGAATGTACAAATTAATGAACCTACATAATTTAAAATTATGCATTTGATGGACACTAGGGTGGTTCAAAAATGCATTGGAAATTTTTCTTTCGAATTTTCATACTTTCACAACCAAAATTTGTCCGAATCCATTAAAAAATAAATGCTTTTTTTTTTGAAAAAATATTTACAGGTTCCGCAAGCCCCGTGGAGTTTAACACGTATTTCCCATAAGAAAAAAAGACGTTTTTGTAAATTTTATTCAAAATCGGCAATATTAGGTGAATCGAGTTCAAACTCAACACTTATCTTCACAATTAGCCATAGAATACGAATCAAAAATTACTTTTTAAATATCACCCCCAATAAGTTTGTATTATAGGGTCCAAAAAAAACCCCATAGATGAAAAATTGTGTTTTGCGTGTTTTTGGCGCTAATTATGATTTTTTACGGTTTTTTAGTACAAATTGTTTCTAATACATAAACTATTACTTTCTTCTGATAATTAGATGTTTTAATAAATTGTTTAAACAATTTATTATTATTTATAACAATATTATCTTAGAATAATGCTAGAAAGTTGCAGTTTTTTCTAAAGTTTTCCACCTTTTGTCCACTTTTCAATTAGAGTGAGGTAATAATTATTTCAAGTTAATAATCATAATTGCGTAAACAATTTATTATTTTTTTAAATAATATTCTCTTTGAATAATGCTAGAAAGTTGCGGTTTTTTTCTGAAATATTGAACTTTTTGTTCACTTTTCGCTTAGAATGAGTTAATAATTAATTCAATTAAACAAACATATTTGTTTAAACAAATTATTATTTCTTATAACTACCTTCTCCTATAGTAATGCTAGAAAGTTGCGGTTTAAAATGAGTTAATAATTAATTCAATTAAACAAACATATTTGTTTAAACAAATTATTATTTTTATAACTATCTTCTCCTATAGTAAAGCTAGAAAGTTGCGGTTTTTTCTGAAATATTCAACTTTTTATCTACTTTTCACTTAATGAGGTACTAATTAATATAAGTTAATTATTACAGGCAAATACCGTAGAATCACCTAACTTCGGACACTGGGTCTAACTTCGGACACCTGTTATTCTTGGGTTCATACTAATTTTTTAATAAAAAACTAACCTTTCACATTATGTCAATCTTTGGGCTTTTAATTTATGTTACTTTTATGCCATTCAATCATCCGGTAACAAAGAAAAATGAGTGTCCGAAGTTTGGGGCAGTGTCCGAAGTTAAATGATTCTACGGTAATTAATTTATTATAACAATGTTATAATCAATTAATTATTTGATTGAGGCCTTTTTAATCTCCTTACATGTATATAATCATCGATGACATGTTTTCTCCAGGGAAGGAGGGGGGGGGGGCTGCTAGTAAAATGTGTGCAATTCCAAATTTACAAATCATTTATAGACCCACTCCTCCCACCTACTCCTAATTATTCTATCCTTTGTTTTTATCTCTACAGTAAGATAGCCTTTTTGTTTAAATTAATATTTTTTAAGCATTAGCGAAAAAGCAAAACAACTTCACTTTGAAAAAAATAGAATACAGTTTAAAAAATGATTCTTGTTGATGTGTATTTATTATTTGTTCATAACTAAAAAGCCAAAGCAAAACTAAAGATTTCAGAAAAAGTGCAACTTTCTAACATTGCTCTAAGAGAAGATAGTTATAAACAATAATCAATTGTTTAAATAATTATGTTTGTTTCAGGAGTTTAAGTTTTTCTTGAATCGATACGAAGCGCAAGAGAATGCGAATAAGAAACGATTATGGCAGGTTGGTTTGGCGTGTAATGGCAGTCATATATAAGTTAGCGAGCATGTACCATGTACAATGCACCGATAATGATAATGGCATTAACAATAACGATAATGAAGTCAATAATTCATTATACGCATGTCAACCTGAGTCTTCACCATCCGCATAGCCATAATTTCAAATCTGTGATTTCCAACACCTTTCTTATATCGTCTTATCGACAATTGTTTATTACGCAATCGTCAGTAATTAATATTACGCCAAACAAACAATTGAAAGGTCACTGCTAATTTTTGTAATTCGATGGAATGTGGTTGTTTTCCGAATCCTATAAGGAGTTTCTTTCTTGAAACTGAAGAGTTGACTCGAGATCCGAAATTTCCTATTCGCTTTATTTTGAAATAATAAGTATCTGTCAGAAATTTTAATACTTTATCGTCGCTATTAAATATAAATTTTTTATGACTAAATTCATGCCTGTTTCGGTTGCTTCTACGCGTGCACAGAATGAACACGTGGATGGTGAAGTCAGATAAAACGTTTATCTCCATCGGTGATTATCCCCAAGGGAATTTTGCTCTGGTGCTGAGTTATCTTTGAATAGCTGATTTCGTGCAGCCTCGATTCGTTCTTATTTTCATTTTTTCATTTTTTTGAATTCTTTATGTTAGGTAAGTATCTGAAAGTTGTTTGCACATTCTTGTGAAATATATCGCATTGTTCATGGCACATGTCCACTATAGGATGCACCTTATTTATACCTGGTTAATTTTTTTTTTAATCGTTTGCTTCAAGCCTTGGAATTTGTTAGAATGCCCTAAAATATAAAATTTTTCAAATTAAGTAGATTAATATTTGTAGATTAATATTAATATAAGTAGATTAATATTTGCCCATCGCCCTAGACATTTTAAATTTCTCATAGGATTTCCATGGGAGAAATCGTGCAAAAACGTAAAATCTACATAATTTTTTGAGTGTTTATTGAAATCAATCGATCACCGAGGACAGCAATCTGCAAGCGATGCTTAAGGCATCTCAATTTTGAAAAACTTGAAATTTTCAATATTTTCAAAATGGGGGCCCAAAAATTTTGGACGAAAATGGCATTTTTTAATAGTTATTAACAAAGATTGATTAAACATTCTAAAAAAATCTAATCCTCTAAAAAATGGATGGCCTAAAAAACTCGAAATTTCGATATTTCATTGTTGTCGCTTTTCTGCAATGCTGATTGAATTTTTTAAATTTGAAACTTAGACCAAGTTTAAGTCATATAGATGTGTTTTTTTTCAAATGTCAAAAAATACAAGATTAATTGGGAAGTTAAATGATTTGAAATAAAAAGCTCGAGATTATATAATATTTTGTAATTTAAATATAAAGTTAATTGAAAGTTTGAATTTGAAAAAAGTATATAAATAATATAACTTGAGAAAATTTCTGTTTAAAAAATAATTCAGACAATTAAGAAAGAAGTCGAATTTGAAAAGAAACTAAATTAGAGATCTTCCTGATTTAAAAGTACACTGAAAGCGCGGTTGTAGACCGCGCAGAATAAGCCTTCCAGGAAGTAGTTTATACATACTAACACATTCAAATTTGGGCAAGGGGTCCAAGGGGACGAGGAAA
>JBAGKK010028778.1:0-11075 GCA_037177015.1 Euceroptres primus
TATTAATTATTAATTATTAATTAATTATTAATATTAATATATATTAATATTAATTATTAATTATTAAATAATTATTAATAATAAAATATATTATATATATGTATATAAATTATCATTTTTAAATAATTTTTTGTTACTAAATAACATTCTAATAATGAATCAATGATTTTAGGTCAAAATAATTATCGAAAGACAAAAAGCTGATAGATTGAAGTATTTGTTCAAGCAAATTATATCTAATAATATACAATTATATCTAATAATAAATCAATGATTTTGGGTGAAAATAATTGTTGAAAAACAAAAAACAAATAGATTGAAGTACTTGGTCAAACAAATTATTTATAAGAATTGAATAAAATATTGAATAAAAGATTTAGGTATATTCTTTAATTCTTTCTTCATTATTTTTACATTAATTATTTACATTTAACATTTACATTATTTTTACAAAATTTTTGCAGAGATAAAAAATCATATTGCTGAAATGGCCAATTAGACCGCTGTATTTGTTTATATATTGTTGAACGTAAAAACAAATTTGAAAAACAGATTTCTTATGTTTCTTAAAAATTTTATGCTGAGCATTTTGAACGAAAAAACTTCAAAATCCATTCAAAATTAAGGACTTTAGATGATTATGAACTTTAAATTTCCAATTTGAATCACTGTGTGCCGTGGCACTGAAACGCGACCGAAAAACTTCGAAATTTTTTTTTTTCAAAATATCAAAAAACATATTTTTGGTCCTTCGTGGACAACTTTAAGACACTTTAAATATTATATTTATTTAGTTTACAATTTCACGATTCTCCTCGGGTTGCAAAACAAAAATAAAAAGTTGTTTATTAAATAAACAATATAAAAATTTATACTTCGGGAAATTTTTTCAAATTTTCTAAAATTTCAACCTTTTCTTCGTTCATTTGTATAGAAGTTTTTTTTTTGGCCGATCAATATTATCCAAGATAAAAATTGTTAAAATATGGTCCAATTTTCGAAACTCCAATTTTCAATTAACAATATCTGCCAAAATATTGCAAATTTTTCAAAACCCTTTGACATCAGTATTTAGTACTCCAAACACTATATAATAAAAAAAAAAAAAATAAAGGAAATCGATGACCAACTTGTTGCCTTTGACATGGAGTGCCTCAAATAGTTAACTAACAAAATATCTTAATACCATCGTAATCAAATGGTAGGAAGATATTCAAGAAAAGACATAGAATTTAAATTTATATATTTTTATTATCATACAGTGATACCAGAAGATACGGTAGATCCTTGTTTCCCATCACCTTGTGGTCCAAATAGTCTTTGTCGAGACGTTAAAGGACAAGCTGTGTGTACTTGTCAACCGCAATATACTGGAAGTCCACCTTCTTGCCGTCCGGAGTGTACAATTAGTTCAGAATGTCCCATGGATAGAGCATGTATAAACCAGAAATGTGAAAATCCATGTCCTAATCCTTGTGGAAGAAGTGCTATTTGTAGAGTGAATAATCATAGTCCTATTTGTACTTGTGAAAATGGATACACTGGGGATCCGTTCATTAGGTGTTTCCCTGTCCAAAGTAAGTCTTCAATCATTCAAAAATTATTTTTAAAAAATTCATAATAATTTAACTACAACTCTTTATCATATATACACATTTTTTTATTACACCTTATATATAAATTATTTACAGAACCAATGACACCACCAACAGTACAAAACCCATGCTCATCATCCCCATGTGGACCATTTTCGGAATGCAGACCCATTGGAGATATACCATCCTGTTCTTGTTTACAATCTTACATTGGTAGTCCTCCAAACTGTAGACCTGAATGTACAATAAACTCCGACTGTCCGAGTAATAGAGTCTGCATGCGAGAAAAATGTAGAGATCCTTGTCCCGGATCCTGTGGCGTTTTGGCTCTATGTTCTGTTAATAATCACGTTCCAATTTGTACCTGCCCAGAAGGTTATACCGGAGATCCATTCACCAACTGTGTCTTGCAACCAATTACATGTAAGACTATTCTATTCACTTCAATCCACGATAAATGGACCTAAAATCACTTTATCTAATTTGATATAATTATAGCTGTACAAAAAAAACCAGTAGACCCATGTAGCCAATCACCCTGTGGACCAAATGCCATTTGTGATAGTGGTTCTTGCACTTGCCAAGCAAACTATTTCGGAGATCCTTATTTGGGATGTCGACCAGAATGTGTTCTGAACACCGATTGTCCTCAAAACAGAGCATGTCTTCGAAACAAATGTATCGACCCTTGCCCTGGTACCTGTGGACAGAATGCTTTATGTAATGTCTACAATCATATACCCATGTGCAGTTGTCCCACAGGCATGACTGGAAATGCTTTTACAGCCTGCTCACCAATCAAAGGTATTACAATTAAATAAAAGTTTTTTAGAAACCGATTTTTCAGCTATGTATATAAATTATCCCAAGGAATCTTTGTTATTCGAAGATTTTCTAAAGAATAACTCATATCCAGAGCAGGAAAGTCGACTCTCAATTAGGCAGAGTGATTATAATCTTGTGATTCATTCAAACAGATGTAGCTGTAATCGAACCATGTAAACCATCACCATGTGGTCCTAATAGTCAATGTCGAGAATTAAATAGACAAAGTGTGTGCTCATGTATCCCTGGTTTCATTGGAAGTCCACCAACTTGCAGAGCAGAGTGCATTGTTAGTACTGATTGCTCGCCAATGGAAGCTTGTATTAATCAGAAATGCAGTAATCCATGTGTTGGTTCCTGTGGTATCTCAGCATTGTGTCAAGTAGTCAGTCACAATCCTATCTGTAGTTGTCCTGATAGAATGACTGGCAATCCATTCATCAGATGCATACCAATCCGTAAGCACTTTCAGCCAATTTTAAGTAACTTATATGTATATTACGTTTTGATTTACTTTTACACCACAATAACATTTCAGCAATCCAAGAACCAGTTCAAACAAACCCTTGTCAACCATCTCCCTGTGGACCCAATTCACAGTGCCAAGTTGTTAAAGATTCTCCTTCGTGCTCTTGTCTAGCAGAATTTACTGGCTCTCCACCTTATTGCAAACCAGAGTGTATCAGTAATGACGAGTGTTCGAATAAACTTGCTTGCATTAATCAGAAATGTAAAGATCCATGTGTGGGATCTTGTGGATCTAATGCTGTTTGCAATGTCGTCACTCATACTCCAATCTGTACCTGTGCTCCTGGATTTACAGGAGATCCATTCACTCAGTGTGAAACTCAACAACGTAAGCCAACGCTTAATTTGAAGTGTTAACAAGAAATCCTCATTAAGAAAATGTCTTTAATTTTCTGAAAATTTATTATCAATAGATTTTGTATTTATCCTCATTGTAAATACATTCATTAATTTTCTGAAAAGTTATCATCAATAGATTTTGTATTTATGTGGTAATCTTATTTCTGTAATGAGGATGGACTTTGCTCCAACTTGAGGGAACTCTATCATGATTTCATGTTCCTTTCTTTCCAGAAATACCAATGTATTCACCACAACCATGCATCCCATCTCCATGTGGAGCCAATGCCATGTGTAAAGAAAGAAATGGGGCAGGGTCTTGTTCTTGTTTGCCTGATTACATTGGAGATCCTTATGAAGGTTGTCGACCCGAATGTGTACTAAGTACTGATTGTATTCCAAGCAGAGCTTGTATAAGATCCAAATGTCAAGATCCTTGTCCTGGTACTTGTGGACAAAATGCAGTTTGCCAAGTCATTAACCATTTACCAACATGCTCATGTCTTCCTAGATATACAGGAGATCCATTCCGTTATTGTATAGAAGAACGTGAGCCAGGTATTTATAAACCCCATCAGTTCACAAAATGCAAATGGGTCATTTCACAGATTTTTTTTAAATCGGCTGCGCGACCATGACCGCAATTTAGCTGGTGATTCAAAACCTTCTGAGAATTTTTTTTTTAATTTGAGTTTTTCGTGAATTTTGCGGTTCTTTTCAAAACTGCATAAAAAATGTAATTCATAACCGATTTTAATGTTTATTGGCTGAATTTATTCGTTTCAGAGATTAGTTTTAAGAAAAATATTTACCTTACACGCATTTTCAAAAATGCAAGCTGGGGTCGCACACTGGGAGGAAATGCACTTTTTTCGTTCAAAAATGTCCAGAGCCCTCAATTTTGGTCCGGTTTTTAATATTTTAAAAAAAAATTTAAATGCATTAAATTCGGAAGAGCTTAGCGGTCAGAACTTTTGTCTCCTCTATTTGTTTATTAATAATTTTTTTACTCAAAGTATGGAAAAATTGAAATTTTTTACATACCAATTTTTTACGCTTTAATAACTGCTTAGGTAAACTTCATATTGTCTTAAATGAATGTCTGGGGACTCACAGAATACAAATAATTTGTTTATTATTCCATTTAATTGTTATATACAAATTTTATGAACAAATTGGCAAATAGTCTTATTATCGGTAAAAAAATCTTCGTTATGCTGAAAGTGCTTCGTATTAATGTAGAAATGACATTTAATCACAAAAATAATTGAAAAGTTAATAAAACCCATTTTTATAAACAATTCTGTTAGCAAAATATTTAAATTTAAGGTTTTTTCCAATTATAATTTTTTTAATCGCCGGAACGGCTGCAAGTATTTTTTAAAAATTATAAATCTTTGATAATATTTGGTCAAATATAACAATTTTAATTTTTATAGACAAATTAGATAAACAAATTCGAAATTTTGGTCCTTTCGCGTAGAAGAAAAAATGTTTTTTGCACTGAAAATGTTTCAAGCTATTAAACGAATGACTGCTAGGTACAAAAATATTTGAAAAGTTAACAATAACCATTTTTATAAACAATTCTTGTGACAAAATATTTAAATTTAGGGTTTTATCAAATTTAAATTTTCTTTGATCGCTAGAATGGGTACAGATATTCCTGAAAATAATGTATCTTTGATAATATTTGGTAATATGTAACAATCTGAATGTTTATAAACAATTAAGATAAACAAATTTCAATTTGGTCCAATTTTTAATTTTTTTCAAAAATTAAAATGCATTAAATTCGGAAGAGCTTCGCGGTCAGAAATTTTGTCTCCTCTATTTGTTTATTAATAATTTTTTTACTCAAAGTATGGAAAAATTGAAATTTTTTACATCACAATTTTTTACGCTTAAATAACGGCTTAAGTGAACTTTATATTGTCTTAACTGAATGTTTAGGGACTCACAGAATACAAATAATTTGTTTATTATTCCATTTAATTGTTGTATACAAATTTTATGAAAAAATTGGCAAATAATCTTATTACCGATAAAAAAATTTTTCTTTTTGCTAAAAGTGCTTCGTATTAATGTAGGAATGACATTTAGGCACAAAAATAATTAAAAAGATAACAACAATCATTGTTATAAACAATTCTTGTGACAAAATATTTAAATTTGAGGTTTTTTCAAATTATAATTTCCTTCAATCGCCAGAACGACTTCAGGTATTCCTTAAAATAATAAATATTTAATAATATTTGGTAAAACATACCAATTAAAATTTTTATAAACAAATTAGGTAAACAAATTCAAACTTTTGGCCCTTTTACATAGAAAAAAGATTTTGTTGCACTGGAAATGTTTTAAACTATTGGACGAATGCCTGCTAATTACAAAAATATTTTAAAAGTTAACAATAATCGTTTTTATATACAATTCTTGTGACAAAGTATTTAAATTTAAGGTTTTATCAAATTTAAATTTTCTTTGATCGCTATAATGGGTACAGATATTCCTGAAAATAATTTATCTTTGATAATATTTGGTAAAATGTAATAATCTGAATGTTTATAAACAATTAAGATAAACCAATTTCAAATTTCGGCAGTTTCAGGTAGCAAAAAATCTGATTTTCAATCGAAATAGCTTTAGACTAAGTTGTGAGTCTAATTTAGTCACAAATATTCATAAAAATACATTATTAAATATTTTTATAAATGTTTTCACTAACAAATTTTATGCAAAAAATTCCTCTTCAATTGAGAAATTGAGAAATAGAAGTCTTTTCCGTATTCATAGTACCCAGAGTTATATTTTGTTTTAATAAATTTCAGTTGTTTTAATATTCTCTTTTAGGAATACATGTATTGGTCTAAGATTTTTTTTTCACAGTTGTATTCTTTTCTACATTACATTATATTTATTTTCTTTATTTGTTCAGTTTTATCATTCTGGGAGTTTGTGTTAATAATAAATGTGAGTACTAATTAATTTTAGGCCATTGTAAAACCATTTGTTGTGTTTAATATTTGTCAAATAAATGGTTTTCTAATAAGGGAAAATGGATACTTTAAAAGTTCTCAAAAAGACCCTCCAATTTTTTGATTTCTAATTCCAATGGAGGTGTGGAAGATTTGGCGCAGTATTTAAGAAGAGAATTTAATTTAAATGCTAAACAATTGGAAAAGGTTAAAAAAAAATTAAATCATGATTTCATCTCTCATTTTAAAAGAAAATAGCACAGTTCATCATTTATTAAAACTTGTTTCGACAAAAAGTTTGCAAATTAGTTGAACACATATTTTATCGTGGAATTTCAACCTGAAAGAAATGACAAATGCGGAAGGTCAAACTCAGGTGACTTTGTAGAATGTTCTACTTCGACAAAACGAAGAAAATTAATGGATATTATCCGGGTAAAATATACTGACTTTTTGTGCCTAGCAGTCATTCGTTCAATAGTTTGAAACATTTTCAGTGCCAAAAACATTGTTTCTTCTACGCGAAAGGACCAAATTTCGAAATTGTTTATCTAATTTGTCTCTAAAAATTTTAATTGTTATATTTCACCCAGTATTGTCAGAGATTTATAATTTTTAAAAAATACTTGCAGCCGTTCCCGCGATTAAAAAAATTTTAATTTGAAAAAACCTTAAATTTAAATATTTTGCTAACAGAATTGTTTATAAAAATGTTTTTTAATTACTTCTCAATTATTTTGTGATTAAATCTCATTTCTACATTAATACGAAGCACTTTTAGCATAACAAAAATTTTTTACCGATAATAAGACTATTTGCCAGTTTGTTCATAAAATTTGTTTATAACAATTAAACGGAATAATAAACAAATTATTTTGTGAGTATTCTGTGAGTTCCCAAACATTCATTTAAGACAATGTCAAGTTTACCTAAGCAGTTATCAAAGCGTAAAAAATTGTTATGTAAAAAATTTCAGTTTTTCCATACTTTGAGTAACAAAATTATTAATAAACAAATAGAGAAGACAAAAGTTCTGACCACGAAGCTCTTCAGAATTTCATTTACTTTTAAAAAAAAATTAAAAATCAGCCCAAAATTGAAGGCTCTGGATATTTTTGAACGAAAAAATTAGAAAAATTGTCAGCGTTTTGAAATGTTGTGAAATTTAGTGAATTTATAGACAATTTTGAAAACGGCGCTAGCTTGCATTTTTGAAAATGCAAGGTAAATATTTTTGCTAAAATTACTCTCTGAAACGAATAAATTCAGCTATTAAACATTAAAATCGGTTATGAATTACTTTTTTATGCAGGTTTGAAAAGAAACGTAAAATTCACGAAAAACTCAAATTTCAAAAAAAAGTTTCTCAGAAACTTTTAAATCGAAAAATCTTATACTTTGTTTTTGGCGGTTTTTGGGCACCTACTTTTAGGAAAAAAATCGCCAGATAAATCGCTGTCATGATTGCGCAGAATTTTGGCTGAAATTTAAAAAAATCTTTAGAATGACCCAAATAAATTCACCAAATAAAAATAAGTGCCCTTCTTTAATTTGCAAAACTTTCATACTTCAGTAGTCCAAGATGTCAACCCCTGTCAACCTTCGCCATGTGGACCAAATAGTGTTTGTAGAGAAAATGCAGGAAACGCTGTATGCTCATGTCTTCCTAAATTCGTCGGATCCCCACCTGGATGTCGACCAGAGTGTGTATTAAATTCTGAGTGTTCTCTTGCACAAGCGTGTATCAATCAGAAATGTGCCAACCCATGTCCTGCTTCATGTGGTATAAATGCAGACTGCAGAGTTATACAGCACAACCCAATTTGCGGATGTAAATCTGGTTTCACTGGAGATCCCTTCACGTCTTGTTCACCAATACAACGTTAGTAGATTCAAACAGAAGTTTCTAAATATTCAGTTTAAGTGTTAGGCAGTTCAATTAATTTTTTTGATTTGCTTAAATAGGTCCAGTAGACACACAAGTAGCAATTCCAACAAACCCTTGTCTTCCATCACCTTGTGGACCAAATTCTCTTTGTCGTGACAATGGAGGCAATCCATCATGCTCATGTGCCATAAACTATATTGGAGTACCTCCAAACTGCAGACCCGAATGTTCCATTAACTCAGAATGTCCATTAAATCTTGCCTGCATCCGAGAAAAATGTATGGACCCGTGTCCTGGATCATGTGGCGTTGGAGCAAGATGCAGTGTTCTTAATCATGCTGCTAATTGCGTTTGTCCTGAAGGATACACTGGCGATGCCTTCACTATGTGTATATACAGACCAGCAATCAGTAAGGATTATTGATAAAACACCTTAAAATTATCAAGAAAACCTTCAGAGCAGAGGAAATTATATATTTTTTTACTTGTTTAGTTGAAGACCCTATCAATGATCTTTGTGATCCTTCACCATGTGGACCCAATGCTATTTGTCGTGAAGGCGTTTGCTCTTGCTTATTTGAGTACAGAGGAGATCCATACAGTGGATGTCGTCCTGAATGTGTTGCTAATGATGAGTGTCCACTAAATCAAGCTTGTATTCGTATGAAATGTGCTGATCCTTGCATAGGAACTTGTGGACAAAATGCACAATGTTTAACCACAAATCATTTACCATCATGTACTTGTCCTCCAGGGACAGAAGGAAATGCCTTTATTCTTTGCTCTCCGCGTCCAGGTATTTCAAATCTGATTTCTCAAGGAGATAAATATCCATACTTATTATTGAGCAACATTTAATAAGATAATATCCCCTTTCTATTAGATGATGCGGTATCAACACCTTGTTCTCCTTCACCTTGTGGACCCAACAGTCACTGTCAAGCTATTAGAGGCATTTCAGTATGCAAATGTATAGAAGGTTACACGGGAAGCCCGCCTTCATGTCGCCCTGAATGTGTTGTGTCTTCTGACTGTTCAACGGCAAGAGCATGTGTCAATCAAAGATGTATAGATCCTTGCTTAGGCTCTTGTGGCCTAAATGCTGAATGTACTGTCATAAGTCACAATCCAATCTGCAGTTGTCGACAAGGTTTAACTGGAAATCCATTCCAAGCTTGTATAACACCACGTAAGCTAATATAGTGTATTAGCCATTAGTTTTAAGCCATTAGTGTTCCGAACTACCTTAAAAATTAGGAGAATAAATTGCTGATAAATCTGTTCTTTCAGCTCTATCTGATGTGACAGTTAGACCGACTGATCCATGTAACCCATCACCCTGTGGTCCACAATCTCAGTGCTTGGTTAAAAACGGAATACCATCTTGCGCTAATGAACCATTGTCAATAAGTACACCTGAATGTGTTAGCCATAGTGAGTGCAGCTCTAATCAAGCTTGCATCAATAGGAAATGTGCAGATCCTTGCTTAGGCTCTTGTGGTTCAAATACTGAATGTCGAGTTTTTAGTCACACTCCAACGTGTTTGTGTAGTTCAAGATATACAGGAGATCCTTTCACTCGGTGTACACCCATTCTTTGTGAGTTACTTTACATACTTTTTTATGTGTCTAGACTCTGATGAAAAAATATTTTATTTTTATACAGATCAAGAAATTTACAGTACTGGTCACGAGTATGAGAACACTTCACTTGCATCTTATCAGAAAAGAATTCTTTTTACATTTAATTACTCGGGAAGGAAACGCGACTATAACTTTTGTCAAGAAGCATTGAAAAGATTAAGAAATTTCGCATCCAAAGAGCGACTTGTGAATAACTTTGGTACTTTGGAACATTTTTAGTCAAGATATAATTTAAGAAAACTAGAAGGAAACAATGTGCTAGGTGACAAATTTTCGATCCTTTTTTCAATTCTTAGAAAAATGTAGAAAAGATTTAGGAGAATTTTTGAAAAATTCATGGCGGTACTTTAAAGTATAAACTTCGAAATGAGACCTAGAAACTCCAAATATCTTTACTAATTATTTAGTAATAAACACAAATGTGCCATCATATTTTTATTTTTGCGAGACTCCATGAACATACAGTGAAGGCGAGCAAAGGCTTGATCGTCATATGTATATTTAGAATTTGAAGCAGGGCCGTCTTGGACATCAAAAGATTTTGGGAAAAAGGGACACTTTCTTTATTTCTCGCTATGACTTCAAAATCGAATTAAATTACAACTAATTATTTATTAAAATAATTAATAATTTTGATTTTATATCATAATGCAATGATTCATTAATTCTTCTTCACTTGAGTTAACTTTAATTTGGTTTACCATAAAACTTTGATTTTCGGCAAAAATTTATTTAAAATAAATTAATTTTCTATGTTCTCTCCATGAACATGGAGCAAACGCTTGATTGTCGCATGTTTAGAACTTAAAACAGGACCGCCTTAGACATAAAAAGATTTTGTGAAAAAGGGACACCTTTTTTATTTCTCGAGCTATGAGTTATAAAAGTCTTATTAAATTGCAATTAATTATTTATTAAAATTAATTAATAATTTTGATTTTGTGTCATGATGCAATGATTCATTAATTCTTCTTCATTTGAGTCGACTTTAATTTGGTTTCCAATAAAAATTTGATTTGCCGCAAAAATTTATTTAAAATTTCGATATTTCATGATCAAAATATTCATATATTTGATATACATTCATATATCAAATATATTATTTATTCTCAAATTTCAAATTAACAAATATATGTAACGTGTTTTCAAAATGCATTATACTCTACATATATTACAAAATCGAATCAATGGATTAATTTATGTAAGGTAAGTGTGCCAGTTATCGGAAGCTTAAGGCGAATTTCATACTTCAAATGCTTGAAAAACTAAAGTAAACAT